>JAUCNO010000044.1:4193586-4204102 GCA_032353835.1 Enteromius viviparus
AATCTGACACTTTATGTTTCAGGCTTGAAATCGCTGATACAACTTTTAAGAGTCACGGAGTTTCGTTTTTTTCCCTCCTCGAACGGCTGGTCCCACTGGTGCAACCTTTTGATTTTTTTTTTTTTAGTCGCACCATTGAGAAATTAGGTCGCACTCTAAAGCCCTGCCCACCCCTAATCTAACTCTTTGCGTGTTTAGAAAAAAGCAAAGTCACTGTGAGTCATGCACCTTCACACTAGAGAGAACTGAAAAATAGCACAGATCATTTGACGGAGAGAGAACTCTGAAGTACTCAGTCAGTGTGTTCGGCGAGTGAATATGTATCTGTGCTTCACTTATACTAATGTGCTTCCAACTCACACACTGGGGAGGAAAATCTGAACATTTTTATTGGTAAACCATTGATTTTTAATTATTTTTTAATCATTATTTGCTCAAACACTTTAACTTTACATGAATTTAGAGACACATCATTTCAATCCTGCTATACCAAATATATATATATATATACACACACACACACACACACACACACACACACACAGTTACTTAATTTCTTTTGTTGGTGTTGATTGCTTCTGTTCTCCTCTTGATAAAAGCGTCTGCTAAATGACTAAATACAAATGTATACACACATGAATTTGTTAATATTTAATACAATCCTTTGGTCTTCAGGAAAGCATTTATTCTTACGCTGTTCTGTATCCTATTTAGCACTCAAAGTAAATGCACCACTTAGGACATTGCTTAGGCTAAATGTAGAGGTGATTCCTTGTGTTCCCTATGCTGCAAGGATAGGAATAGGAGGCAAACAGATCTGCTGTAGCATGGCTGGATGTAAGCCAAAGACCAGTGACACAGTAATGCAATGCTAGAATTTCTGCAGTCCCCAAAGCTGTGGCCAAACATCTTACGTGTGCTAATACAATCTGTGCGGAAATGAGATGATGTACAGTGCAGAATATGAACTGATCGAAAGTTAGTGCCATTTAGTAAAGGCTATTTATATAAAATAATTTGTTGACATGCTTTAAAAAACGCACTTGCATCCTCTTCTTTGAAAAGATTTCTAATATAGGGGGTGAAAAAAACCTTTCAAAATTAAAGGTATGTTTAAATGACCTTTAAATTAGTCAATCAATGTCTGACATATAAATTGTGGTTGTGGTACATTCAGTATTATACAAATAAACTATGTATTAACCAACTCTTGTTTTAATTGAACTAGAAACTATATTAGGATCTCAGTGATACTAAAAATTATTTATTACTATTTATTATTAACATTTGTTTTAACATATTTAGAATTTTTTTGTGACTTTTGTAAAATGCAGTGGCAATACACAATCATGTTATATAAAGTATGTTGGGGAAAAAATTATTTAAAATCTAAAATATTAGACAACTCCTGCCATACATAATTTCCCACAAGGATGTATATCCATTTAAGGAAGCTAAATGCATTGCAAATGCAGTTTGTTGTCCTGTAAGAGAGGCCAGTATTTCACTACACACCTGCAGTGTGTTCTTTGACTCAGCAGATGCATCACCCAACGGAATGCAGAAGAAATACACGTCCCGAGGGTTCATTTCCAGAACCCTTCACATCTTTGCTGTGGGTCTTTCTGAACACATTTTGAACACGCTAGCTAATATTTGGTTGTGTGTCTCCTTTCTCTTCCACTTCTCTCTCTGCTCCCTCTTGCACCCGTTGTTCCTCCATATGGTAAGATGTTGCGCTGACTGTGCAGAGTGCTGTGTTAGTGTGATGTAAGGGGGAGGGACCCTGCATGTTCCTCAGTCTCCGTTCACTGTCATTGTTTCGGGAGACTTGCTTGCACTTACACGCAGCTTCTGTCTCTCTCTCTCTTTCCCATCCGCCCCCTCTCGCGCGCACACACTCATGCACCCAGCCATACAGGCACACACATTGACAGTGTAGCGTGGAGGATAAACCTACTCACCATTCCCGTCTCATCTTCCCCTCCCTCTTTCTCTCTCTCTCTCTTTCTCTCGCGCCATCGTTTCTGTCGCTCGGCGGAGGCAATCTGGCTGCACCCACCCAACTCTTCTTCAGCCTCGCTGAGCAGGAAACACTGCAGCAGGCATCGGCAGAGGTGGGTAGTCAAGCAACAACGCGAGCTCCCTCTTTGCTTTCCTCTCCATCTCATCCTGCTTCCCACCCAGGCGTGAGTGTATATGTGTGTATGTACTGTGCAGTGAAAGGGAATCCTGTCTTACTGTCTCCTTGTCTTTCCCGTTTTGGAAATCTGCTTGCTGCATTGAGAGGTATATCTGCAGATTTAATGCATGGTTTGTCTGATTAGATTAGCATTAGGCATTATAATAACATTAAACAGTTGAAAGGAGCGGATGTCTGCAAATTTTGATGGCTGAATATGAGCATCATGCTCTCACCTGCTGCAGTGCCCATCTGTTGCCCACAAGCGTTGGCTTACGCTACGCAGTCCGACATTGATGATACACGTTTATTATGGCTTACTTATAGTAGATACTGTGAAGATGAGGCTGTGTTATGGTTTCTCTGAGCTGTCATGTCATTATAAGTAGCGTATGCTGGAGAGGAAGTGGATTTTCCTGCTAGGTTGTGTGTGGATGGTGTCGCTCTGCCTCTGGGCACTGGGCCGAGGCTGGTGAACACGAGGAAGGTGCAAGTCACAGGGATTTGGTGCAGTAAGTTTTTAATGGCTGCTACGACACAAAAAAGGTTGCAGCTTCGAAGGCTGGAGCTTGTTCTTTTGTAAAAGATGTCTGTCACCTTTGTGTGATCTCAACCATGTTTAGAATACTTGGGAATGGGATAACACTGTTGTTGTGGGTTTTTTTTGTTGGTTTTTTAACTGCATCGGTAATTGAAATATAGGATTCGTAGGTATCATTGGCATTATGGTAAGGCATAATGTTGTCTTTGTTATGTAGCTAAACTGCTGTCATTAAAAAAAAATCATAGAATTTGCAGAAATTCCTCCATGCAGCATTTTAATCAGGCATAAAATAAAGCCGAAAGTTAACAATAGTATTAAAATAAACCATAGACTTTAGTCAGGGTAGCACAATGCGGGAAAGAAAGCAAGGCTCTGTGTGATATAGAAGTACTGTGTTCAATGGATTGTGCTGTTGTTTAACAATGTACTGGTTGTTCAGATAATGAAATCTTCTTGGGGAAAAAAAGCTTTCATCAGACTCTATGAAATAGTTTTGAAACTTGTGAAAATGATGTAATCTAGTACATTTAGACGGCCATTGCAAAGGCTATCTGTCATAGCCTCATTTTCACCTGTTTTAAAAATCTATATGGAGTCTAAACTGATTATTATGTTGTAGTGACGAGATCTTAGAATCTTTCTTACTGTTTGTCATAAAAAAAAATAAAAATGTTATGGTTTCCCTAATTCTTTACAGCTTGATGATTATATAGTCTCAATTTCGAACAAATGAGTTTTGTGAACCTATTATGTTATTTGAATTATGATTTCATTTCTGCAGTGATTTTAATAAATTATTTTTAGGTGCAGAATCTGGGTCTATATGTTTTTTTTATTTATTTATTTATTTATTTTTTTAAATGATGGCAGCACCACACAATGCCCTAAATAAGAGTCTTTTAAGCATCAAATGTTTTTTTTCTCTGTCCTGCTTAAAATGAGCTGCAAAATGAGAATCATTAAAAATGGCAGGATGGAAATACTCAAGTCTTTTTCTAGATGTCTGTGTGGGTTATGTGATCCTAAGACACTGTCCAAAGACGGATGTGGGTGAGGGTGCTAGAGGATGACAGCCTGAGATGTGCTACATGGGTTATCACTTACTTTTCTTCAGCAGATTTGCCTGAATACTTGCCTGTCTGTTTTCAAGCAGTCATAAAGGAAGCTCTGCACGTAGATTTAAGGTTCTCCTCTGAGAAAACTCCTTAACAGTTCTCTCTAATCATCCTGTGGTGTGGACGCAGAGCTGTTGTCTTGGCGCATTAGTCATGTTTGGGAGTCCCACTGGGGAGAAGGTGTGCACTTGCATATCTGTGTAACCTGCGGCATTTATCACACCTGTCTGCGTTGCAGGTGTGTGTTTGTGTGTGTCTTTTCATTTAGACCACCCAGTCATGTTGGCAAATGTATGGACTGTACAAGGTCCAAAAGGGACACCAGCCAAGTGGTAAATATGGGTGAAACTTGGCCAGGTGGCTGTAACTTTTATTTTTTTATTTTATTTTTTTTTAGGAATTTCCCTAAATCCTGACATGAGCAATATGAACAAATCAGAGAGATTTAGACTGTCTATTTAAAAAGCAGTCACTGTTTTACGTCTCTTGTGGAATCGAGACAAAAAGTTTGTTTTGTTGATACAAAACCAAATTCTGTGTGCCATATTAGGCCTATTCCTGATAATATGGGTTACCTTTTTTGTCGGTCCTTGTCATTTTTTGGCTGCAATGTCTCCACAGTGGACATGCAGGTATCTTACGCATTATGGTTAGTTTATATGGATTCATACAGATTATAGTTTGGGTAATATTTTTGACGCTCTCAAGTTACCAGAGACCTACACAGTAGAAAGCACTCCCTAGTTTCTTGTATTATTTTACAAAAGCACAATTTTTTTTTTGTTATTGTGAGTGCTCACAAATGAATGTAGACTTTTTACAGATTTCAAAGACTTATTGCTCTTGTCTGTATGACCACAAATGAGTATTTCAAGGTGCAACAGGTGATTGTTTTCAGAAACATTTTTTTGTTGTTGTGCTGGTTTAATGTCTCCTGATAGCAATCATTAAATTAAGTGGTCTAAATGTATTTATTGTATAGCAACCAGAATTTCTAACGGCAGATGCGCTGACTTTACAAATCAGCGAGTGGCAATTTTTTTCAGAAGGCGGGGCTTCTTGTGATTAATCAGCCATGTTAAACGTTGCATTTTCTCCCATTCAAAACTATACGAGTGACACGTCTTGGGTATTCTATGGTCTTTGGTTTTAAGCGAGCAGCCATGTTGTATTTCCTCTAATATGCCGCATTTGAGTTTGATTGATGAAACTGACTTTTGCAAGTCCTTAGCGATGTACTGTATTTACCACACAGACCAGCTGTTAGCAGTAAAAATTCTCCATAAAAAAAAAAAAAGAGTCTTCCCGCAATAACTAAAAATCCTAGTTGTTGACATAGTTTTATTTGTCGGCCATGCAGCTGGCCTGGTGGAAAGTGGACGTGAAATTGAGGAGGAGTATATCTCTAAACAAGGATCTCCTGCAGTCTGGAACTGGTTTGGTCAGGAATTTTCTTCACATTTCTGAGAATGGCACCCTCTGGCTTCCAGTATGCCATAGTCATTACGTTATGTGTTAGTGATGGGAAGTTCAGATCACTTTACCAACTCGGACCTTTCGGATCTTTTTTTTTCCGAGTCATCTCGTTTATTTTGTTCATTTTAACAGAATATAATAACAGCGTTACATGGTACCTCCCTAACACATCTACTGCGTACACAAACATTGATCACACTACAAACAAGACACAACTATAATGCTTTAACATTCGTTGTTTAATCTATGATTCGCTCACCCTGCCTCTTATCTAACAAGTTTTCGTGTTCGAGTGCGTTCATCTTGTGACAGCCCCGTATGGTAACCAATGCAGCCTGAGCCGGAAACAGAATTGATTAGTTCATCTCTCAAGTCTTTGGGTTCGAGTCGTTCTTTCTTTTGTCTCGTGACCACTTGGCACTTACCGGCTCAGTACCCGAAACGAGTGAATCAATACAGAATACAGAAACTATTGGATTTTGCGCAAATGCGCAAAATACACTTCATAGCCAATACATTTTCTCTGTTCCTATTGCTGTTGTTGGGTGAATTTTAAACAGGCCTATGTGAGGCAGACTTTCACTCCAGGGGTTCAGGATACAGACCATCCCTCCACCTGTTCCCTGGCTATGTTAAAGACAGCTCTGCTATGGCATCCACTGATAAACGGGGTTCTGCTGTAATGAATAGCAAATGGTTCAAATGCAATAGGGTTTGGGGTCTTGTAAATTTTTCACTGACCTACATTCAGATGTTTATTTCTATCCCAACTAGCACGTTAATTATGTCCAGCCTCATTTGCCCAGAGCCACATTTCAGCCGAAACCACAGTAGATTTAACATCTAATTTAAAAAAGGAAACGGTAACTTGTCTTATTACGATCAAAGCTTGCAGATAGCTAACTTTAGTTGACTCAATTATTGTTACTACATTGCATAATTGGTCAAAAAGAGAATAATGCAAACGAGCTGAGAATACTAATTAGGAACGACTTCTTTCTCTCCTCATTATTGTTTAACCAGAGCACACCCGTTTGCCCTTTTTCTTTCTGAAGAGATAAACAGCTTGACCATCTAGATTGTGCTATCGAGGCCAAGCATTGCTATCAGTTTTTCATTGCTATCAGCACTGCATTATTGCTGCCAATTTATTGTGTGCCTTTAATAATAGTATCTTTTGGTTTTGATAAAAAAGGGAAAAAACACATTGTTTCTATTTTGTGAACTGAATTTTGTCAGATGGCTGAGCTATCCTCTGGCCTTCCTATTTGGGTGCCCTCATATATTTAAATCAAGAGTTTCTTGAAGTGTTTTCCTGAAACGTATTAGCATGTTTATGAAAAGCATTATGAAAGTAGAATGGATTTGATGGAAGTCTTGCAAGCATCGGTGAGAATTCAGAGTGTTTCTAAATTTGCTTTTCATACTATGTTACAAAACAGTTTTGTAAAATGTTATGTAATTGAAGTCATCAGTGAAGCAGGTGATGAGAGGGTTACTTGAGTTAACACGTCACACTATTTTAATATCATGTTGAAATTTCCTATCCAGATGAGCATTGCAAAACGGTTTACTTTATCTTATGGTGTTTTCACACTTGGCCATTTTTAAGGGGTCCGACCGTAGATTGTGTGATTTCTATTTTTTTTTTTGACACATATGTGAAGAATCTGAGACCATCTGGCGAGGTGGTCTGAGTATGATTTGCTTTGCCACTTTAAACTGTTTCATATGAAAAACGCATTACATTTTAAAAATGGTTGAGCCTTTGTTGTAAAACACTGTTGGGTAAAAATAGTTATTTTATTGCCCGTTAGTGTTTTCCATCCCAACACGCACATGACAGTGAACATTTACATTCTTACAGAAATTACAGACTGGGTGTATTTTTATTTATTTAATCACAATTAAGGTGACCTTTTCCCAAAACATGTTTCTTGAAGACCGACTTATGATCATGAAAATTCAGCTTTGTGTCACAGGTATAAATTACATTTTAAATTATAATATTATTTTAGAATATTACCGTTTTTGATTTAAATACATTTGAAAGGTAGTGCATTACTGGATGTCCACTTGACTTGTTTGACACCGTGCATGTAAAGTGCATTAATTCTAATGAACATAAATAATAGGGACAATGTTAATTGCCTATGGCATCTTTCTAAATAAATAAAGTCCCTTTTTATGTATTATTTAGAAATGTTTTTCATGTATTTTCATCATGGTTTTAATGATTATTTGGCCAGAGGCTGTCCAGCGGACCGTTTCTGTTGACTAAATGTTGTCCTGTATCTGTTGAAGAGGTACAGTAGGGGTCACATTCAATCAGTCAGGTCTGTCGTTGGACAATCACATGTGTATGTGCTGCAGGGTGAGCCTGAGGCGAGAAGGGGAAAGAGTGAGAATGCAGAAGGATGAGATGGAGGTAGGGAGAAGAAAATAGCACACACATACACACACATAAAGACTGAGAAAAATCATATTCAGAGGGGAAAATTGGAGAGGCACAAAGCAAGATGACTATTGCTGAGTAAAGCTGCTTCTCTGCTATGCAGTCTGTCTCTAACCAATCGCAGCTTTGCTGCGTGACTGAACTCACCAATTGGATCAGTCTCTGTTTATGTGCGTGTGTGTGTGTGTGTGTGTGCGTTTGGGGGCACCTTTGCTCCAAAATGTCCTGCGTAAGAGGTGAGTGAGAAATTAATTGTGTCATTACCGGGTGGTTTTTTGCAGAAGATTATAATGATGCACTTTCACATGATCACGACCCACACTGAAACACTGTAGTCTACTGACAAAACTATCAAACTGGGATCATTTTGAAAGATTGCTGATTCACGCTACAGATGATGTGCCATGTGAGCAAAACATTGCAACTTTTTCAGCGCTTTGAAATTAGTGCGTAGTGATGATCTGCTAGGCTGATATTTTGTCATTTTGATCTTATTAGCCTTACATATTGATTGTAAATATAAATGTAATTTCTGCAGCTGTGCATATCTCGTGCATTCATTAGAAGGTTTTATATTTACAAAATAATAGTTATATGGGCCTGCCCCCTGCTTTGTTGACTGGTAGTGTGCATTTTTGTGTAAGCATTACAAAATTCAACCCATATCAACAGCATAGTATTTTGCTCAGACATTAGTATGCACACTCATACCACACAGAGATTTACATTAGTTTGCTTCAGCCCACACAATCTGCACTGCTGCCGTATGTACAACTGCAGCTGACGCCTGTTCAAAGGCTTGCACAATCACTGTTAGGAGTCTCTGTACAAAACCCCAGCATGCACAGCAAACCTGAGCCACTTTAGATTCTTGTTAACCATTAAACTGTATACTGCCTTTTTTTAGCTTAACCTAAAGCTGTTGTTTATGTAATGTAATGTTTGTGCAGTGCTTTTTCTTTGAAGCATATTGCTAGATGTTGATTAAGTGTGAAGAATAGCCTTTTTTTTTTTTTTAAACAGTCGGATGTCCTTTGGGCAAATGCATTGAAAACAGCACAGATCTGAGTCACATGTGTGGACATGTATGTAATTAGACAGATGGCCCACGTTTTTGTTCATGTGTTTATGGATGTTATATATAGATGTTTGTTGGGTCCTTCAGGCTGAGAGGCCAACACAATGTGTCACTTTGGTAAGGGATGAGTGTAAAGGATGTAACATGCTCTTATGTGTAGATTTTAAAAATGGTTACCTTTCATTAACTGATTGTTGAGGACCCTAGTCGTGAATACCATTTTAAGTTTGCATAAAGGAACTGATTAGAATAAGTTTAGTGGTACAATTTTCCAGTAGCAGTATTTATTTTATCCATTTTTACCAATTTATCCATGGCCCATGGCCAACCTACATTCAATGTGCTGGCCTTGCATTATGATTATGGTACATTAAACATGTTGAGTAAAGTTCAAAATAATAGTTAGTCAGTACAAATCAGCACGTTATGTCAGTGGTTTATGGCTCTGTGTATTAACCGCTGCTCCATTTTAAAACAGGTGATAGAGATTCCTAGGCGCCCAGTCCTAATATAAATATTAAATCTGTTCTTATCACGTTTCATTTAATTATTTTCAGTTTTATGAGTTTTCTGTTTTATCAGAATACTGCCTTACATTTGTATTCTGGCTCCAAATATATAAATCATGTGTTGTTGTTTTTTTAAATGTAACAGTAATTTAAGTTATTGTTCAAAGTAGCCTTTACTGTCCCAAAGGAAAGCTCTTTTCACAGTCATATATAGCAGTGATAAACTTAATTGCAATGAATGTCTACTGATCTATGATGATGATGGTATTGTGAGGTGCTGGTTTAGTGTTATGTGTCTTTGTAGGCTCTTAGTGCCATGCATTTGTCTTTTGGTCTCCAGCTGAGGGTTTCTTCTACCTTCATCACTGCTAGAATGGCTGTGCCTAGTCAGCTCTTTGCTCTAATCTCTCTTCAACTGCAGTTTTCTTTGCTTCCCTCTCCTCCCTCCTCTTCCTCTCTGTGTGTGTGTGCGTGCAGGGCAGCTGCTGCAGGCAGCCTTTTTCTGGGGGCGGGTTTTTCAGTCTGCTTACAGCACTCAGCACAGCGTGCTGCATTTGCACCACGTTTCATTAGTAATTCTGGACCATTCTCGCAGCATTTTCCCTCTCAGTTAGCAGCGGCATTCGTCAGAGTGGTATTTCAGCATCCCGGGGGGAAGATTCAGTCAGTTTCCACTCACACAATAGCTACCAACAGAAACAAAACTAGACCGGACAATGGTGAATTATTTAGCAGCACTGCATTTGACGTGTAACTGTAAAGCCCCCCTGACTTACTCCACCACTTCTCTGTGAGTTCTGGAAGGTTACTTAACATCAATATGTGCAACTGGCTTCGCTCCATGTGTCTGTTTATAAGTGTATTTATGTGTCGAGGATGTATGGACAACTGCTGATATGTCTGTGGGTACTCTCAGAGAGTTCTGGAAGTTTACCTGCATCAGTGTTACTACTCCCGGTGGTTTGACGACCTAAATGTTTGGACAGCCTGTGTTGTTTTGACATAGCCAGAGGAGTTTTCAGGTGTATGTGATGCACAGTTGCACATGAGGAGTGATGGCTTTTCTCACACACACACACTCACACACACACACACACACATGTTGGTTTTTGTGATTTATGAGGACTCTCCATAGGCGTAATGGTTTTTATACAGGA
>JAUCNO010000044.1:4246725-4267413 GCA_032353835.1 Enteromius viviparus
AATAAAAATCTAAATAAATTAATAGAAAAAAATTGCAGCCTTATGCGATTTAGAAATTGCATGTGCTTAAATTGCGAATTTTTTTTTTATTATTTTTTTTTTATTTTTTATTTTTTTATTTTATTTTATTTATTTATTTATTTTTTTAGCGATTGCGATTGATAACATTTGAAATGTTTGATTGTTGCTTTAACTTTTTACATTTATCTCAGAAATATTTTATTTAGCATTTCTTATCAAATTTTTGGAGTAAATATATGGTTATGAATTAAGGAAAATATTTAAAAAATGACAGTAAAAAGGTAGTAGTAGAAACTAGCCTTTACGTATTCTGTGTACGGTGCGCATACTGCACAAATTCAAGAATGTGACTGTCATCGCTTTACTGTACAACTGACATCATCAAACAGAAATGACCTCTAAAGGACTGTGTCTCTCGTGTTCAGCAGCTAATGTTCTAACTTCTCATACTGGTGAATTTCTGGAATGAATTTGCCGGTACTTTTGAAAAAGTCCTGATTACCACAGTTTTCCCGTAATTTTCCAGTAATGTCTGTATTAGAGCTGCACGATTTGGGGAGAAATTTCACGTTTCGATTATTAAGGTCCAAATTGCGATTGCGATACGATATATAAGTGGTTTGACTCAACTTGCTTGTTATCAAGGAAAATGCACACACAGATGACTGAGATACAGTATACAGTGCAATCTAGTAACAACACATTAAAACAAAATTGGGTAACACTTCAGAATAGGAGTCCAAAATAAAGCATTAGTTAAGCATTAATTAACCCCTATTCTGAAGTGTTACCCTAAATTGTACAAAACTAAATAATATCCAAACTTTTCTGAACTAAATTACATTGAATTAAGATTATAACTAAATTGAAAAAGTCAAAAGTAAAGATAAATACAGATAACATATACTTAGTATTTCTTTTGGTATCTCTTGTCCAGTGCGGCAATCATTTTCTTAAATCCTGCGCTTTGCTAAAAGTGCGTTCACACCTGAGGCGACTTGGGCGAATATATCTCGCTTTCCGCGTGTAGTTGGACGCTTGAACGTGGAGTTTACGCCGGTTTCACACTGCACGCGTATTTTTTTCCAATTGCACTGAAGGAAGTCTAATTGTGTCTTTGCATGTCGTAACATGTGAATCAATCGCGCTTAACGCTTCGTGTGAACGCAAGAATGAATGTCTTGTCACGTCCACGAATGCATTTGTTTATTTAATATAGTCGCAACATTTGCTGTAATGTAATCACACAGGCTGACATTGTGATTGTGTGAAAGTGGCTAGTAACAGATGTTGCTGTGTCCGGCTCTGACCTGAGCTGCAGTCTGTCACTCATGTGAGTTTGTTGAGGTAGATGGGGTGTGCAATAGAAAAGCTTTTGCTTAAGGAAAGCCACTTTAATCTTCAGGATCAGTGTCTTTTATTTCATGGATCTAAGAAGTGAAAGGACAGCTGTATTTAAAGAAGGTTAACTGTTGCTGTAGATCACTGTTGCATTTAAAAAGGATGTGGAAGAAACGGTGTCTGTGTTTGCATGGAGCAAACTCTGCTTACAGGAATTAGATGTGGATGTGGCTGAAAAGTAAAAGGGTCTACGTGACACACTTTTTGTGTTCAGACCACAGACCAACCACATCATCTATAATTCAAATCAACTCATCTGTTTGTCTGCCATCGTAAACGTAATGTTTATATATAATGCATTGAATTTGATGGTTTTTAATTTTGTTTCTCTCATGACCCTTCAGTATTTTACTTGTTTAACTAAATAAATGTCTTAAATACAGTAGGCATATTTTTTTACATTATTAATATTTCATTATATATACAGGATTTTAAAAATGACATTTTACAATTATTTTTCTGTTAGCAAAAATATACGGAAATGATGCATCTAATTTACTTTTACTGTAAAATACCTAGTAGATAAAGCTTTATCCAATAGCACCTTGGTGACATATTGGTGTCAGCAGAATTCACAACAGCAATGTTTAATACATAACAGAAATCATGTTTCATTCTACAGGAAATATAATCAGCATTTGTAACGTGGTTCTATCAACCTGACTGAAATTCTGCAACACACCCTGGTCGCTGTCCTTATTATTGAGCTCTGGTCTTCCTGTGTACAGATAAGCTGCTTTAATGCGTTCTCTCCATCACAGGGGTGTGCAGCACAGCTGTGCGTGTAGCAGCTGTTAGTTAGGCACGATTAGCATGATTTGCATAATAGCGTTTTCAGTTCACAAGAGTCAGCGTGTGTGTTCGTTAGTGTGTTTTGATATGTGGTATTGCTTGCCAACAACTGGCAAGCCTGCATCTCCAGGTCTCTCCGGAGAATCAAGTGTTTGTGGGATATTGGAATACTCCATCAGGGAATATGTCGGTGTCGCACCAAGGCATCCAATTACTGGCAGGTTCCACAAAATCACACACAGATCCTTGATTTCAACTCCATTTCATTTTTTCCTTAATGGGCTTTGTAATTTTTCCTGCATTTTGTAAGTTTTGCTCAGCTGCTTCTTTTTGGCCCTAATCAGAAAGCATTTAGAGGTTCACTGGAGACTGTTTAGCCAACCGTGAAGATGAAAATCATTATCGGTCGCTGTATTAATGTCTTCCACAGAAGCAGTAGTTTGATTGTAACCGCTCTCATCTTCAGAGCATTGATTGCACGTTTGATTTCTTGGTGTTTTATTGTGCGTCAACAGATACTGATTGGTCCAGAAATGGGGAATATGGATTACCAGTAGGACTGGATGGTACATTTACATTTGTGACCCTTGTTTTTGCTAAGGACTTCATGTGGACACCTTTAAAGATGATTTTAGATGCCTCCGATTTTCAAATAGTTGCATCTCAGCCAAATATTGTCCCATCTTAATCACACCCATACATGAATGAAAAGCTTATTTATTCATCTTTCAGATTACATATAAATCTTAATTTTGAAAAAAATACTGATTTTGTGGTCCACTTATGTATTTTCCAGACATTTAAAGGATGTTTGCTCATTCTAAAGGATGCAGTTCATATCTACTGTATGTTGTCATAACTTCAGTATATCAGCCATCAGTGCCACATGAGCCTTAAGAAGTATACACCACTAGATGGTCAAAAGTATAGGACTTCCTGACAATTACACCAGCAGACACTTACTGACAATGCATTTTAACTATATAGCTATTTGCAGCTATAAAAGCTTTCAATTTTCTGGAAAGATTTTGGTTTTGGTTTTTGCCTGTTCATCCGTTTTCTTATTTCTCTGAAAATCAGATTTTTTTTTTTCCCCTTCTTGTACACGTGTCTTTTTTTTTGTATGTTAAGATACTCTGGAAAACATGCTAACCTTGCAACAAGACAAAACTGTTGTTTCTGAGCTATGGCTTTTTCACACACCTAGATTGAGAATAACCAGAGAATCTGGCCCAGAAACTCATCTTTGGACACTGTGTGTATGAAAACTTCAGTTGCCATAGAGATTGCACATCCGCCTTCTCAAATTCACAAGAACTGTGACCAGTCAGTGTGGGAAGAAGACTTATAGGTTTCTAAATCGGTGAAATGGCACTATACATCAGTTCCATCTTGTATTGATCAAGCTCTCTGCCTCGTTTCTTTGCCGACTTGTGTTCTGCTTGTCACACGCTTTCATGGATCTCCCTCTATCACATTTTACCAAATCATGAACCAATATCAGCCAGCCCGATGAATCGATGTGCTTACTGAGGCATGATGGTTATGAATCGTTTGTTACTTGGCAACTAGAACCCACACACACAGGTCAAAATACAAGTACTTAAAGCGAGCCGCTTCCCAGATGGCTCTGCTCATCTGCGGAGGGTTGTGTGACAGTGGTGTGGGTTTCACCGTGCTACTGTATGTGCTGATACACAATGTGAGTGACCCAGGCCCCTGATAAGCTACGTCTTGTATTGTGTCACGGCTCCTGGTGCTCTGAAGCATGGCTGATCCCAGCATCGGCTTTCACATGTGTGTATCTCAGATATAATCCTTAGGTTCAGTAAAAAAAAATGTCTTATTGCAGTGGTTGTACTGGATTCCTCTAATATCGGCATGTTGGAGTCCCTACGTACCATGTATTTTGTTTTCCGGTCTTTTTTCTTAGCTTATCTGGTATTTCAGGTCCACTGGCAGAGGGCCCATCAAGTGTTTTAAGCCACTTGTTAATAGACCGACTTCATTTTTTATTTATTTAGATTAATTCCATTTTAAAAATTAACTAGGAAATAAAAAGTAAATATACTTCTGTGCCAAAGCCTAGTATAGCACTGTTCCGATTCGGGTGTCCCGTGAGTTTAAATCCTGACTTGCAGACCTTTCCCAATCCCATCCCTGCTCGATCTCTCCCACTGGACTTCCTGTCTGAAATACTGTTTATATTGTAATAAAGGCAAAAATGGCATGCTGAAAATGGTCACACGTACAGTTTTTAAATCTTAAATGACTTCAGAGCTATGAGAGACAACAGACACACCTGATTTACACACACTCTAATTTACACTCCTAAAATAGGAAAATGTAGGAAAGACCTCCATAAAGTAAAATGAGTTTTTTAAGATAAGGGAGACATGCAAACTGTGCAAAACATTGGGTCCCGAGGAACAAGATTGAAAACCACTGACTTGGGGTGTGCCCTTGTAAGAGAAACTCTGGTTTGAGTTTCCAAATCACTTTGTGCATTTTGTCTGCACAAGTTTGGTGACCCTGCTGTTTGATTTTAAGTGGAGATGACACAGACAAAGCCTCTCGCTCCGCTTGAGTTTTGTGTTATCCAGGGTTGCGTATGGGTGATGGGATTGGTGGCTGAGTTTGAACAAGTGTGGCATGTGAGCCTCCCACTGTCCGCTGCCCACTCACCCCAACCTTCACGGTTTAACTGGAGACATGAAAAGCCATGGATACAGTATAATCAGCATAGAAGTCTGCTCTAAACACTTTTAACACTTTGTTCTTTGGATGCAACTCGGTATTCTTTCTCCTCCAAACACGACAAGTTGAGTTTTTACCAAAAACTTCTATTTTGGTTTCATCTGACCATGTAACATTCTCTCAGTCCTCTTCTGGATCAAAACACCTCAATCTTTTTTGAGTCTTGCTTGTCTCTGCATCTCGGTCTGATGACGGCTCACTCAGGGCGGGTCTGAGGTTAGACACCAGTTCAGTTCAGTGTGACACGCTGCTGTCAATCAACTATTGTACGAGTGGCCTCTGTCTGTGTGAAGCCACAATGACATGCAATTGAGAATGGCCTGATTTCAGAAGGGGCAACTTATTTTTATTAAATTAAAACAAAACTACTAGTGGATCTTTATCATTGTAGGGTGGTTGTGTACACACACTCCCAACACACACTTCAGTCCAAACAGCTTATAAAAGGCATGTAGCACCGGATGACCGCTTTAAGAAATGCAGTGTTAAATAATAATGAACCTCTCTGCTGAAGCCACTCCCTGGCACTCTTAAGTTCTTATTACAATATACAGTACAAATGCATTTGTATAAGGTACAGCAAGAAGGTTTTTTTTCAGTTCACTCATGTTGGCTGAAAGTTAGCAGATCGACAGAGATGTTTCATTATTTTATTTCTGTAGAAGTGTGCACCATCAGCATGTTCGTTGTCTAGTCCTGTGCCCACTCCCAATTACCACTAAATTTCCTTGCTCTGCCAATATTGTTTTCCAGCTTCCCTATGTCGTTCCTGCCTGCATTGATTTTCATAACACAGCTAATTGGTTTCCGCTGTGTGCTTCCTGTACTTTCCCACATCACGTACTCCATTGATACTGACATAATTGGTCAACCGAGCCACATTTAAGCAAAGTTTGGCGAAATAGTCAGCACATATTAAAGGGTTAAGAGAGCTGTCGTGAATTGAAGGTAATAGTTTGGCTAACACATTCCCCCGTGTGCATCTAACAGCTGACAGGAAGGCAGGCAGGCATGTGAGCTATAACAATTTAGCGGTTTCATTGTAATGTGCTCCAGCCTCCCCTGGCTTTGATAGACATTCAGACAGATCAAGTTGCATAATGAATATTTTACACATGCCTGCACTGCATGCATGTATGAAAGATCCTGGCGTACACTGGGCCAAATAGTTTTTGCCTGCAGCAGCACTCTGCTCTTTTATTCTCTTGATAATACTCAACGGCTTGAAGTCAGAGTGTAGAACTAATAATGCAGTAGCCACGACGGTGACATCAGCTCCACACTACACAAACAAACCTCTGGTTCTTTATATATATATATATTTAGAGATTCTACTGACATAGCAAGAAGTATACATATGCAGCTGTGAGCACTCACTAGAAGCCATCTATCTCAAGGACAATTCACTATTAAAATACTTCAACCTCAGCAAAAGACAAATGTGTAATTCTGAGTATGTAATATATCTGATCAGAAATACTACTGCAGAATAAGTGACTAAAAGTAAAATATTGTTGGAAGTTTGTTGCAAAAATATTTGCACTCATAGCGATTTTAAATGCATTATTTGCAATGCTTTATCTTGAAATCACAGAAGAAGGTTTTACTTAACAACAGCAGATCTCATAGCAGTGCTTCTTAAAGAAATATATGCTTTTATTAACAAGAATGCTAGAAATTGTCAAAAGTGATAAAAGCTTTTTTATGCTTTGAAATACCCTATAGTTTTGGACTTTATATTCAGCAAAGAAAACTAATTGATCAGGGTTTCCACAAATATATCATCTAAAATGTGTATATTGACTGATTTCTAAGGAGTTATGATGCTGAAAATTCATAGAAGTACATTACATTTCAAAAATGAAAATACAAACCAGCAATTTTAAATATTAACAACTAAAAAAACATTAGTTTTTGCCCTGGTTACTTATAAAAACAGATTTAAAAAATAAATAGAAAACTATTTTAAGTTCTTATAAAAAGAATACAATTTTATAAAATTGTACCGAGCCTAAACTTTTAAAGAGAGCACATTATTTATATGATTTTCACTTCTATTTCAGAACTATTTCAGAAAAGTGGAACAAAAATTAGTACAAACCTTTAAGAAATATCAGTCCAGACCAAACCCTCCCTCACTCCCTGTCTCTCGAACACATTCCGTGTTTCTGTACTCTCTCTTTCAGCCGTTTGCTCCTCCCACCCTCTCATACTCGTTCACTCATGCTCTGCCTCTTTGTGTCTTGCGCTCTGAATGCACTCGTAAGTTTAATCTCCGCTAAGGAGCAGGAGGAGGAGGAGCACCACTGCATATGAGGTGTCTCAGTAGCTGTCAGATACAGTGCTCACAGGACGAGACATGAGAAGACATCTCATCCATTGCCTCAGTTTGTTACTTCACGTTTGAAGTCTGCTTCACGTATTGGCGTTCCCGAGTGATCCGAAGCAGGATAAACAGCGTTTCTGATCGGAGGATTTGAATGCAAAGAAAAAGCACTGAACCTGTGAAAGGAAGTAAATGAAGACCTTTCTTATGTGAGATGGAAGCCGTGCAGGTGGTCTTGAGCAGCGGGCTATGTGAGAAACGAGCTGTGAACTTCATGTGCTGGTCGAAGCACTGAAATGAGTCGTGGGCATCGCTTTATAAGCTCTTTGCTTGTCTAGTTGAGCTTCAGTGTGATATTCTCCGAGCAGGAGTCCCAGCGCTTTCCACAGTCCAGCAGGACAGAGGGACTTTTAAATTTGCTCTCCGGAGGATCTGGCTGACTTGGCTTTGTTTCTTGGAGACACTTTGTAGTCTGTCCCTGAATTTGCCCTGTGATAGCCGTGCCTCCTCTGAGACAGGATGCAGGTGTCGTTTGTTTGCACGGATCACCGGTCCATGAGCCGTAGCACGGATGACAGGCTCAATCGACAAAACGCCAACAGTCCCAGCACTGGCACCCGAAGCAAGTTCAAAGCCGTAGCCATGGTGGCCAGGAGCCTTGGGCAGCTTTCCGTCCAGAGCGTCCCTTCTTCAAGTGACCAGAGCATGAGAACTGGCATGAAGTATAGGTAGGAGAATTAATACAAGGAAAGAAGAGTTTATTTTGTGACTGTAAAGCCTGATAATGTGCATCTTAATAGATTGGTTATTATCCTAAAATATGATTTGTGCACAATAAATATTAGCGTTTACATAATTTTGACTATTTTTGTTAAATACAGTTTTTTTTTAACATCCTATCAGGTTCAATAGCATAATAATTAGAATATGCTGGTGCATATATTCATTTGAGTTTGACTGCTCTTTTACTCAATCACTGGCAAACCAGATTCATATTCCTGCATTGCATTTCCTTGAAAATCCCAGAGCTTTGTATCAAAAATAAAACCACATATTTGTCTCAGAATCGTTCTCTTAGGTCTTCATAGTATTATATAATTGCATTATGTAATGTCTTTTTGAAATTTCCATTAGGAGTTTTTTTCTATATCTCAAACGTAACATTTTCTGCATTCGTTAACAACAAACCTGGAAGTATTTGTTAATTTACATAATGACTGCTAGAAACACTGCCAGATTGCTTTGAGCTGTCATGTTCATTTGCAGAAAAATCCTAATAACAGCTCTTAATGGAGGCGTGTAATCTTTCCTTCCTATTTAAAATCAGGATTGCGAAACGATTGTTGTCAGAGGCTCCAATTTATGTCAAGCTTCTGTAAAGCGAGAGAGTTAGCTAGACCTTGATAATTTCATTTATTCATTTATGCACTCATTATAGGTTGCTTCATGCAATGTCACTGTCTTGAAGCTTCATTTTGCCTCATTATGTTACATTACTTCTAAAAACAAAAGAAGTTTTTGCACAACTTTTTATGAAATTGAAAGAAGTGTCCATGTTTATATTTAACCGAAAAAAGCATACTGGTTTGGAATTATGTTGGAAAGTTTGAAAAGCAGTTTTTTCACAATATTTGTAATATATTGTGCCAGATTTACTTGCTATATTAGGAAGCGAGCTACAGAAGAGACAGAAGTAGTGAGTAAACTTAACATAAATGGTGAACTACGCCTTTAAAATGAGAACTTCTTTTGTGGGCCTTCTTTCCATTGTTTTAAATTCTCTGAGGCAAGCAGTATTTGATACAGGCGCCTTCTGTTGCCTTGAGATTGAGGTCGTAGAGTGATTTCCCCCCCCCCCCCCCCAAGCTGATAGTCAAAGATCCTCTTAGAAGCCCCCCCCCATACCATATTGACTGCAAGGTCAGCATCTGATCTTCTGCCAGAGGATGTGGGTCTGTGTGGATAAACTAGAGCATCGCTTTGAGCTGATCTTTTCTAATGATGCTCGGAGCGACTGAATCGAGCCACATGAACGCTTCTATTAATGTGTGCTTTTAAACACACAGAGAGTTCATGTATATGTGATGAAAGACTGTGGGCAGTGTCTTGGAGTTTCTTTGAGGGTTTGTTTATGTTTGTTTGAGAACTGTGCCCAGATACCCAGAGGAAGACACAGCCCAGGAAGCACTGCTCTCTTGTCAGGGTGAGTTTCAATGATGTGCCATATTAACTCCCTAGAGCTGTTGGTTCAAGAGTCTGAAACTTCAGCACAGGAAGTTACATCACAGACCACTTTTGATGCAATGTAATGAACATGCTATGAACAGAAAACAGGCTTTTGGCTACTACACTAAAGTAAAGGTTCTTGCTTTTTGTTAAAGAGACATTTGTGGAATCGTTCCATTGCACAAAATGTACTTTTTAGTGTTTCGTTTTGGTCAAATATTCTATAGACAAACTTTTTTTGTTGTTGGAATAATGTGCACAGGTGAATAATGCTCAGGACATCTTTTTGTATAATTATTGCTACTTAATATTCTGTGGATAATATAAATTTTTTCATGATTTTTGCTGAATCGAAAGTTAAGAACACCATTTATTTGGCACAAATATAAATTAAATAACAAAATATAAATTTGTTTACACTCACTTTTAATCAATTTGATGCATCCTTGATTGATTAAAGTGTCCTGTTAAATTATATGTTTAAATAAGTTACTGCCTCAACGAAAGAGGTAACAGGGCAGTACTTGTTAAAAGAAAGCTCCACTTTTTTTTTATTTTTATTATTATTAAAAACTCTCCCAAAAACTTTTTTTAAATGCATTCAGCCGATCTCCAGGTCTGACGATAGCACTTTTAGCATAGCTTAGCATAGATCATTAAGCATCTCGTTTAAAAATAGAAATAAAGAGTTTCAATATTTTTCCTATTTAAACCTTGACGCTTACCTTGTGTACTAAACCCGACGGAAAATTAAAAGTAGTAATAATCAAGGAACTTTCCGGCTGAAACAAAACATGGTCCTGCAGCTTTGCCACACAGGGTGTTCATGCCACATTTTTCCATTCCTGGAAAAATAAAGGTGTGTTTCAGTATGATTAGCTTTTACTCTGTGCTCCCAGAGGGACAAAAGTCCTTCCAGCCCTGTTTTCCGGGATTCACTCTGGCAGACCGGCACCTTTGTCTCACCTAGTGTAATTTTCTTTAGTCAGTTCCAATCGCAATCTCATTCTGCCCAGATGAATCGAAGCAGACAGGGCCATTGTAAAGAGAGAGGACTGGCTTTCAATTAACCAGCATCTTTCCCTGTCCAGATCGTGCAGTATTACTCTGGTCGCTCTCCACAGTGCGACAGACAAAGACATTGTACCGGGGGGTGTAGAATTGGGAACGATGCCATATATCGTAGATTGGAGTCGCTTGACATCTCTAGCCTTATCTTATCCATGCTCTCTCTGTGGAGATGCTTCAGTTTAGCTGTGTGGACAGATTAAATGGCTCTGGGATTCAATTAATGATTGAGTAAATCAGGCTTATGATTTTGTAGAGGAGATCCTATTAAGCTAGGTGATGCAAAATGGGCTGCAAACCTCTTTATTTATATCTTTCCGTCGTTCTGCAAAACAAATATATTTGGATGAAATATGCAAATATAATGCAAGGCTACATGAAATGCATTTGCAACCCAATTTCACATGTATTACGCAGCTCTGATGCTTAGAAATATACATATATATTAGCGTGCATGCAGATCATTTGTGTTTTTGAAGCTCCGTGACCATTAGCATTATTAAAACTGCTTTCAAAGATTTCTGTGATCTAAAAGTTTTGGTTAGCACAACATAAGACCATAGATATTAATATCAAAAGTTTCCCTGGAAACAATGTTTATAAAATGTCTTGTGTATCTGACATTCGCCAAATGCGCTTAAATAGCGAATTATAATTGTAAGTTCTGATTAAAGACGGCGCAGTAAGCGTTAAAGTGTTAAGGCGTTAAAGAGTAGGCGTGTTGAGAGATTTTATTGCACTTCTGGATCTCACTATAACTGATACTACCTTCAGTTCAGACTCACTCCCACATGAAATAATGCCTGATGAATGTTTGTGAGAAACAAACAGCAGCTTTTGCTTCTACAAAGCCACACAATAGCACTATAAACGTCTCACATGTGCATTTCTATTTAAGTCTTGAGCGGACTGTATGTGTAACTCTTCCTTCTGATAAGGTTTTTATTTTCCTGCTTCTGAACTGAGGATGGATGGCTGTATGTTCTGCTCTCTGTGTGGTGCTGATAGCTTTTAATTAGGGCTAGCGTGTTTGCGCTTTAGGAACGTGTAGATTCTCACTGTTTCCCTTGAGCTCTAGGAATAGATGTGATCATTCTGGCTGGGCTCTACCATAAATAAACTGTATTCATCTCCATGATTTGTGTTGTGTTGATGATGTGGACTGCGTCTGTTTGCATAAAAAGGGTCTGAAACATTCAGCTGTAAAGCAGTACTCCAGACAGAGACCGATCTGAATTGTTTGGAAATATCCATTCATTCAATTATAGTGTAACTTTTTAATTGTAAAGGGCATTTTTGTGTTCCTAATCTTTCATCAAAACGTTTTCAGTTTGGTCTGCTTCTGAAAAGATTTTCATTTTAGCTGACTTCGCCGAGGGTGCTTAAATTTCAGCCAGAGGGTTTCAGCTGTGTTGCAGACGGATACTAATCAATAGTTCATAATGCAGAAGTAAAATGGGCTGCAAAGAGTTTGATATTGGCTTTAGATTACTTGGGCGTTTTGCAGTTGGTGAGCAAGTGTTTGAAATTAGACCATTAAAAGTGAATGACGGTGTTTGGTTTATGTGATCGTAACTGTGTTATATGAGTTTGGGATCAGAATCGTTTTTCTGATGTGCACAAATTATTTATTTAAACAACATTATCTAAAGAAAGCTTTACTTCGATGCCACAACCAAACTTAATAGTTATTAAGGGAGTCAAATAGCTAAATAATACAAATAAAATAATTCTCTTCATACAAACAATTATTTTAATTAATTAATTTAATGTATTTTAAGTGCGATCCTAACAAAAAAAATATTTTTAATATTTTTTTTAATATTTTTATTATTATTATTATTATTATTTTCGGTTAACCAACAACATTATTGTAAATTAAAATTGTATTCAATTTTGAAAGGATAAGCGCCTGTAACCCGTTAAAAATAGTAACATTTGTTTTCTGCGGATTCATTGTACATGCGCAAAAACTAGCAAACAACAGAAGACGAATATTTACATGATCATATCTAACGTTATTTCATATCATACGCCTGCAGCACTTTTGCAACCAGAGAAAAAACATTATAAAGGATAAATAGGCCTATACGAGAAACATGGCTATTTTACATAAATAATAAATCTAGAAAACAAAAGAAAAAGTTAGCAAAAGTGACCTAATTAATGTCAATAAAAGTCACTTTCTGACATGACAGTTGTCCAATCGAGGCGCGAGTTCTTTCACCAAACCTTCATTAACTGGCAGCAGCTTTGCGCGGAGAGCAACTCGCTGACGGGAGCGGCTCCGGCGGAAAACTGACGAGATCTAATAAAACGTCCAGATGACACGCAGCTCATTTCTCCATCACTATAAGTTACCCAAAACACCCGGAAACACAAAACACACACTTTTATATAGACTATGAGTAGGTCAAATATTGAAATAAATAAATAAAATGACCTTTAACTGATTAATCGGTTACAATTCAAATTGGTCTGTTAACGGTTAAATGGTTAAAATGAGCATCCCCTAGTTAAGACATAACTATGAAGCATACTTGCAAAGAAAGTGACTAGACATGCCACTTCCCAGAAACACGTTCTGCCCAGGATTTCTACATACTGATCAAAGTACCATAAGAGTGATTCAGAAGCGTAAGGCACCATATGCTTTGCTCTTTATCTCTTTCACGGCATTTAGATGTTATACAGGGATCGAAATATTCTGGGTAGAATGTATCCCTGGGAAGGGGCACGTCTGGTCACTTTAGACTGTGTGTCCATCCAGATGCAAGGATACATGATTAGAATACAATTTGGTCTCTCCGCGCTGTCACAGCTCTCTGTGGACGAGGAAAGAATTGAATTCTCAAGTACTTAAAACTCTTGAATGTTTAATCAGCAAATGACCAACTATGATTGTACTATTTCTTTGATTAAAAGGGACAATAAAAGCATTTATAATGTTAAGAAATATTTTTTAATTAATGAATGTGTTTTGAGGACATTCTGTTCATCAGAGTATTCTGCAAAGGCTTAAAAAGCACAGTTTGATTGAGGAAGAAAAATTGATTGAGTAAAAAAATGATTTCTAAAGAGTCATGTGACACAGAAAGCTCAGCTTTGCATCTCAATAACAAATTTAAAATACAATATACTACAGGGTCATTGAATGCTTCAGTCACTGAACACTGGTATTGTTTTTGGGTGTGCGTTATTTTTTTAAGATTTCAGCAGACCAAAGTCAATTATTCTTTACTTAACATAAACAGTTATTTGAGAAATTGGATTTATAAGAATTTCTGTTTTTGTTCAGATAAATGCAGCCTTGGTGAGCATACAGGACTGCCGTACTGATCCTAAACGTTTAAACAGAAGTGTCTTTTTTTCCGTTCAACATTAATCAAGTATTAAGTGAATAACATGGCAGCAACATACAAGTGTGTAGGACTTTGTGAACCACAGACGTTGCAGTTCTGCAGGTCTGTGAAATTGAGCATGTGAGGATTTGTGTGGGCCACTTCGTAACCCTGATAATGGTAACGTGAACTCTTATTCACAGTGTGTGTGTGTGTGTGTGTGTGTGGAGGCTGTGGAAAAACGGGTGGTGTTGGTGGAGAAGAGGGAAAGATGTGGGATTTAAGATGCAACTTCTTTCTGACTACAGCTGAAGCCGTTCTCAGGTAGAGCTACTGCTTTTAGAACAGGGTGTAGGAGGCTTGCTCAAAGTCTGAATTGCTCTTACATAAACACAAATTTCAGAGAACAATCCGCACGAGGCAGCCATCAGAGTATTGTGTGCGAATGAAAGAATGATGTACATGAAACTCAACACATTACCCACCGCAGATTCCTTGAAGAATGTGGTACAATGCTCCTACATGACTTTAGTGGTGCTTTCATTTCCTTTGAGGGCCAGTTGGCTACAGTTTGGTCATGCGAAATGCATTCGCCTTGCCTAAAAATGAACACTTTGTCATCATTTATTCACCCTTAGTTGGCAGTATGACTTGTGCACTGTATTTAAAGTACTGAAGCCATCTCATGCTGATGTTGAAGTTAATTTAAGTTAAAGGGTTAGTTCACCCCAAAATGAAACTTCTGTCATTAATTACTCACCCTCATGTTGTCCTAAACGCGTAATACCTTCATTCAATTTCATTACACAAATTAAGATATTTTTGATTACAAATGAGAGCCCATCCATAGACCGCAACACAGCTGAAATGATCCCAGATCCAGAAACGTAACATTAGTACATGCATCAGTTACTGTGATACAACTTCAGTTGTGCAATGCTACAAATATAATAAACTAAGAAAACCGAAATAACATCATTTACTCAACCTCTAGTTTTTGATTTTATTTAAACGAAGAGGGTCTGCCATTATAGCCATCATAAAGGTAGACAATATGACTTATTTTGAAGCTATGCAAAGTCTTGAACAGACTCATATTGAAGACATTGTCAATGATGATCAAAATGAATGGCTATGTATGTGCCGTTCAAATGAGATCAGAATTGGCATTTATTTGCTTGAACTATTCCTTTTTTACTGACAAATGTGTTTTGACAAATGGTGTTCTACTTTTAAAGTGAGATGTCCTGATCTTTTGAGTTGACAAACTCACTGAGGCAGGTGGAGACAAGTCACGATCAGCAGAGACCAAAGTCATCTGAACTTCGTAAACAAACCCAGCTGCCTCGTGTTCTTTGCATATCGTTAACCTGGCTAAAAGACACGGGTGACATTTATTGACCTCTGGCTTGGTCTCCAGTGACTCCTGGCAAACCTCTGCACCTGGGTCCAGTTGTGACTGGGCCGCTGTCCACAATGCAGTATTCAGCTCCAGCCCATGAAATATTCAACACAACACAACGCTGACAACAAGAAAACAGTAACACAATCAAGACTTCACTGGCACAGATTGTCTTTCGATTTGATCATTTCTTTAGTCCAGCATAGTGGTTTTAACAGGGTCGCCTTGACACAGTTACACAGCTTCAGTCATGTGTTTATTTGTGTAAAGTTCTGGTTTAATCTGTACTAATCATCTTAGGAGACTCCGTTTGATGTCACTAACATCAAACCATGAAAGGAGTCTTCTCCTGATCTCCATATCTCAGATCTTATTCACTGTACATATTATCAGCAAAGGCGCAACCAATGAATGAATCATAAACAGCCTTGGAATTCATGTGTGCATATTGTTTGTTTCCTACTGGGTGGTAATTGCTGCGTATAATGAGAATGAGAAGGCTCATTTTTGGCAGCCGGAGATGAGATAAGAAATCTTGGCACGTGCCCGTTTCCGCGTTTTGCACAACTCAATCACACCATCCAGTGCAATGCTTTATTGAAAGGCCATCATGCAAAAACACATTGATTTTGAAGTATGTGGGCCTAAACCCTTACCAGGATGCGAATTATCAGCACTTAGAAAGTGTGCATTTGCATGTTCCAGTGAGTTCGGGATTCTGTGTAAACATAAGGGATGTTTCAATAGCATTTCTAAACCACAAAAGTTAGATTACTAGTTAGTTGAAATGCACATTTTTACCAAAAAAAAAAAAAAAAAAGCTGAAATCATGTTGGCCTGTGGAGGTAACCATAGCAACATAAGCTGCTCGAGCTTTTTCCATTAAGCTCAGTATTAAACTGTACAGTAATTTAACAAAACACAAGTACTATTATGCATCACTTTTACGTATATCTCCTAAAAACTTTAAGTCCTGAAGTGCTATAAAATCTTCCATTTCGGCACATATGTATGCATAAAAATATGTATGTATGTATAAAAACATGGAAAGCTACAGTATAGTGTGAGGAGAGATGTTTTTTTTTTGTTTTTCATAGAATAATATTTTTTGGTACCCAAGCGAACCTTAAAATATAGAAATAGAAGACATTTAGTGCATAAATGCACGCTAGGGATAGATACATTATCAAAATAAATGTTATATTTATTGAAAAATATACTGCAATACTGGCAACATATCTACTAGCAACAAATGATACAAACAGCAAATTGGTCAACGTTATTTACTGTCACTCAATACCAATATAAAATATTAAATATAATATAAGTTCTATCAAACAATTAATTGCAATATGTGTACATATTGTGTATATTTATAATGCGTGTACATACACACACATGCAAGCTTTGAAAATATTTACATTTAATATGTATATAATTATAATTTATATTGTTTATAACTTTATTTAATATATAAATATATGAACATAACATGTTTTTCATGCAGGTGTATTTATTTACACAATAGCGCATACATTCTGAGTCTGCTGTCATTCAGCCCTAGTTTGTGACGTCTGTAAATGAGCATGTTTGTAGCTGATTAGGAGTGATATAACAAGCTCAAGGCATGCATGCATATTTGATTTTTTTATTTTGTACGCATTATATATATATAATATTATATATATATAATGTTTTATATATAATATATAATTATTTTTATTATTATTATATTTTTATTATGTATAAAATAATTCATTATAAATACGAAATGATACATAATGTGATACAACTTTATTGTCAGACAAAGACTGAAAATGTGTAGTGTCATGGAATATTTACAGAACCAATTGAAGCCAGTGAAGAACCTTTTAAAAAGAGGGAAATGAACACCAAACATTGATGTGTTTAAATGTTTCATGACCAGTATGAACTGTACCAACATTTAAAAGTCTACCTCGCCACAAACTCTAATTAAAAAGTGAATAACTTTTTGTGACACTGGCTTGACCGTTGTTGATTAACCACATGCTATTTACTTTTAAGCTTCATCTTAATTGCAAAACTAGATTTGAGCAGATACTCATTCCTCTTCCCCTAGTGAATTGTTCCTAGCAGATAGACATTTGCTTATTAACTTGAAGATTCCCTCGTGTCTGCAGTAAAGAGCGCAGCGCTCCAATGGGTTATTTATCAAACATTTCTGCATTTTAATCTTTTGTACTTTTGTGCTGAGGGGCCCGGAGAAATCGCCAGCCATATTAAAGTTCTCAGAAAATACTGCTATGAAAAGCATCTCATGAAAAGCCAGTGTCCGCTCCTTGCAGGTTATTTTTTTTGGATCCAATGCAGCGTGTGGCTCGCTGTGACCTGCTGACGCCTGTCTTTCATTGCATCCTGCCACCGGACACCTACATGTTTCTAATCCAACATGGATGCCCCCACACGATCACACACACAAAAACACCACATATGCGTAAAGAAACACATGCATGCATCCCAGCTACAAACATGCTCATTTACAGACATCACAAACTAGAGCTGAATGACAGCAGAATCTGTGTGTGTATGCGCTATTGTGTATATAAATACACCTGCATGAAAAACATGTTATGTTCATATATTTATATATTAAATAAAGTTATAAACAATATAAATTATGAAGATATACATATTAAATGTAAATATTTTCAAAGCATGCATGTGTGTGTATGTACATGCATAATGAAAATACATGCTATTGAGTGAAAGTAAATAACGTTGACCAATTTGCTGTTTTGTATCATTTGTAGCTAGTAGATATGTTGCCAGTATTGCATTATATTTTTTAATAAATATTACAAACCAACAAAATATTTCAGTATATACAGTATATAATCAGTCCATTTTGTTATTCTTTGATGCACACAAGTAGAAATTACTGTATTTATTCATTAAAGTAGCAAAACATAGCAATATATAGTGATTGCACTAAAGAATTGTTGCAATGTTGTGATGAATAGAATTATTGATTTATATGATATAGATTCATTTTCTTGTAATTTAGAAAGAATGTTGTACACTCACACACACACACACACACATAGAAAACTACATGCTGTTCTGTTCATTTCAGAAGTCTTAGGCACAAATCTGCTGCTTTATGCATTCTTATCTGGTTTTGTTTTCTTTCTGTGAACCTTTACAAATCTTATAATCATCTTTCCATCTTTTTGGCTTAGTACGCAACTGTTCTTTCTGGCGCACACCAGTTGTCTTGGATTGAAAATAAATAATTAAAGTCAAACTAAAACCGCATAAAAAGTACTCAAAACAAAGTTGGGTACAAATTCTTGTGCCCAAGTCCTCCGAGATGATCTGTGCTGACTTTCAGAGGATGATACAGAAGTACCGGTAGGGGACATCTTTGGTTCACTTAGTGTTGTCGTGGCTGGACATACTAACTCATGGGAACGTGATAATATAACATGGCCACAAGTTTTGTCGAGGTAACAACATCCTTATGTCGTGGCCTCGAGATGCTATGATGAGGGAACTACATATTTTTCTCATGGCCACGAGTTTATTGCATAAACAGACCTGCGGGACCATAGCAACCCAGGAAAACATTATTACATTTAATATTTGCATACTCTAAATATTATTATATTATCTTGTCAGGGCTGTTTTTTTATATTTATTTCATATAACTATAACGTTTATTTCCACTTTCAGTTAGTGTAAACCTCTGTGTAGTTATTGCTTGTAGACTTTATGCCCGTGCGTGTTGTGTTTTCATTAAATTAAATGGCGTGAATGATTAATTCCTCGACTAAACAGGTGATTCGACTCTGCACTACGCATTAAGGTATATAAAAAATTATTTATTTGTAGAAATAAAATGAAATGTATAAAAATGCATTTGAAGTACAGTCAGCATAAACAGAGCTGCATATATTACATTACAAATTAAGATCTCGTGGTCATGTTATTTTATGTTTCCACATGTTAGTATTTCATGGCCATGACAAAAGTAAGTGAACCGAAGACGTCACCATAGAAAACCTCTCTCTTTCCCTCATGTGGCTCTGGGATTCTGGACTGTTGAGTTTTTCTTTAGCCAGTTCTCTTCATTATAGCTGCAGTGTCTATAAGCTCCATAGTCTTCCTCACTCCCATAAGGCCCTGGGATCAGTAATCTGCCCTCAGGCTCTGCGAAGTCTGATTTTTTCCCCAAGATACACCAATCAGCAGGATGTCTTACAAACTCCATACGCTCCCTCCCAGCCCCGATGGCATCTACAGGACTCAGGCCAGGGTCACTGAAGAATCTCATTGATTGAAGACAGTTCAAAACCTATTGAGCTGCCTTGCTGTCTACAGCCTACACTGACAGCATCTCAGGACGCTCGCCTCACAATTAATTACACTTTGAGAACAAAACGTTTTGCCGTCTTTATAGGCAGCTCACTAGTTTTTAGAACAGAACTTTATTTTGTGGAGCAAACTAGCTTTCAGAGCTGACTGATTTAGTACTTCAGTGGGATTACTCTGAGAACAAAGTGATAAAGAAAGCAGAGTAAAACCTATTAATCATTGTCTTTATTTTTCTTTTCCAGAAACCTGGGGAAGTCGGGGCTGAGAGTCTCATGTCTTGGATTAGGTACGTTTATGGCCTTCTCATCAAGCCTTTTGTGGAGTAGATAAGGAATCCTGCAACCAACAATACAAGCTTTTGTTGTCGTCTTTTGTCACAAGATGAATTTTCTTTAAACTGAAAATCTGCAGCCAGTGTTGTAATGTTCTCTTGAGCTGGGCATTAAAGATTATCCATGTTATCTGTTGCTTCATCGTAAGGCTTTACTCTTTAGTGTCATTGGTGGATCACTGATAATCATTTAAAGCTGGTTTATCTTGTGAAAAGCAGTGACTGATTCTAGATCTCTTTACAGGAACATGGGTGACGTTTGGAGGACAGATCACAGATGAGGTATGATGAGTGTAAACACTGAAGTTCACCCAAAAATGAATGTCCTGTCGTCATTTACATCAGTCTCTTGCCAAACAATAATATAAAAACTATATAAATATTTATATGGTCCATTGTGGTCCTAAAAGTGGATCTACAATCATAGCCTGTCCTTAATTAGACACCCATGGGTTTTCCATTATGAATATATAACATTCTTCCATAAATATAATTAAAACGGTTTAATTCTTCAGTGTAATTTGGTCTTAGAGTTATAGTGTAATATCAGACAACATTGTTTGAGGAAGTGTCATTCAGATTACACTATGTATAGGGCTGCTCGATTATGGAAAAAATAATAATCACGATTATTTCAGTCAATATTGAAATCACGATTATTAAAACG
>JAUCNO010000044.1:4272350-4294017 GCA_032353835.1 Enteromius viviparus
ATTTTATTTCTGCAGACTGAAGAGGCTCGAAGGGAGCTAGCCGCAGGCCAGCCAGGGCGACGGCTAAGTCCCAAGAGGGCAAAAGATGTGATCTCGGGGGGTTTACCCGACGCGCACCTTTCGTCAGGTCCGCGCTCGTATAGCTCTTTGAAAGCTTTCGCCTGGTACACTTGCAGTGTAGCCATAGCGTGCAAGACGGTGGCAGCCTGTCCAGCAGCACTGTAAGCTTTGCCCGCGAGAGGGAACGACAGCTTACATGCTCTGGACGGGAGACGAGGTTGACCCTACCATGAAGCCGAGCCGAGCGGACACAGATGGACCGCCACGGCTCGCTCCACTTGGGGAATCCCCTCGTAACCCTTGATTGCCCCACCATCGAGCGCACAGAAGGCCGAAGGGCTTGGGCGCAAGCGTGACAAGTAAGGGGCTCGCCACAACTTGGTCAGCTCTCCGTGCACCTCCAGGAAGAAAGGCACTGGGGGATAGTGCGGCGGCGCCGCATCTCTAGCTCCCAGAAACCAGTCATCCAGCCGGGAAGGGTCGGCAGCAGGCACACGGGGCACCTGCAAACCGATTCCTTTCTGCAGCGCGAAGGAGCATGTCTGACAGTTCGGTAGACATCTCTACCTCACGGGGCGCCCCAAAGGACACACTCGGGCCTGCCGTAGCAGGGGGAGCGGTCTCCTGCGAGAACACCACGGGACTACGCGGTGGGTCAGAAGTTTGCGCAGCTGTACTGGACGAAGCATTCTGAACCGTCACCTAGAGATCCCCCAAGCGTCTCGCCATGGCAGATGTAAACTTGCTACGGTCCAACGTCTTACCACGGAAAGAGCGCTAGGGAACCAGGCTCACGAGTGAGAGGCGGGATCTCAACGTAGCCAAGGTCATCCGCTCACAATGAACGCATTGACCTTCCACGAACGCTGACTGAGCATGTTCTCCGCCCAGACCTGACAGACAACGCTCGTGACCATCCGACGAGGTGAGGAAACTTCCACACCCAGAAACGCACGGCCGGATCGACATCCCGTTACAGAATGCGCCACCAACCGTAGAAAAATAGCTCTTTTTCCTGGTCGCCCAGGGAGGACCCAAACGCGGCAACTCCGTGCACTCAGGGGTCTATGCTCACTGGATAAACGAAGACTGGCACAGCCGGCCTTGACAAAGGCCACCAGCTCGCAGGATCCGCTGTCAGCCGCCCAGAAACGCTGACAGTCGAGAGAGCAGGTGTTGTGGGAACTTCTCCAATGATCACCTCTTCTTTCCGTAGTTGAAAGCCTCGGGATCTCCAGCTCCAAAAAGCAGCAATGGCTCTGAAGCGAAAAGCTGCAGGTGCACTGTGCGCGTGCCCTCTTATACTCACGCAGTGATAAGAGGCACCTGAGCGCAATCAGTGCACGCCAATATTCATTGGCCTTTAGTAAAAGCTCAAAGCAGATAGGTCTCTCTGGCGAGTTCCCATATGTAACGTCTCCGTTCCCTCCTTCAGGGAACGTGGGTTACGTTTGTAACCTAGACGTTTCCTGTGATGGGAACAAGATGCTGTATTATGGTGATGACAATAGGGAAAGTGTGAAGTATGTGTAGAAACATGACAAACTCTATTGGCAGATGGCAATCCTATGATGTCACATTGAGTACCTCCACATTTTGGTGTGAAGGTCTGGTAGAAATGGTTTTCACCTGCTAAGCATTGCTTGAAGAGTTTGTCAAGACTTCCTGTTTTCTCATGACCAAGCTAAACCCACAATTGACATTGCAGCAACATGCTTTTAGCCAAATCAGATTAATCCATGATCAAAGCCACCACACTGCCTTGGCAGATGCAAGACCTGTATATTGCGGGGGGGAAATGTTTGACTCCTATAACCTTGAGAAGAGAGTCAAGCAGGAGCAGAGCTTCTTAGCAGCATTCCATGTAACTTCATAGGATTGCTGTCTGTCAACAGAATTCAACTAGTTTCTATACAGACTCTGGACATGCTTAGGTGTGACACTGTGGCATTAGAAATGGAGCTGAAAGTTTATTGTACTGTATTATCTCATCTCATTATTGAATATAACACATATTTAGCCTAATTACCAAATGAGTATGATATTTGTTCCTTATAGATATTGATTGTACTGACCCTGTCTCTTTCTGCCTGCACGTCTTCTAGCTGACTATGGAACAGGGTACTCCTGTGCTGATACATCTCACAGTCCACAGTTAACTTCTCCACCTTCAGGGCTAAACAGTCCTTTTCGTCTATGAGCTAAAAAATAGTGAGGGGAGAATGAGAAGTGATAGTGTGAACAATATAGTTAGACATTTAAAAAATGCAAGGAGAAGTAGAATATTCTCCTCAACCTTACATAATTTCTCAACTGATTTGACACATTTCTTCTAAGTAATGTAGTACAATTCATCAATGACCTTACTTTGGAGACATTCGTCAAATCAGTAGAGAAAAATACAAAAAATATTATAGCATACCAGTTTTACACAAAGTGCAACATTTTAAAATACAGAAACAATTTAAAGGTTAAGGAAAGTGCAGTTTTACCTCCTCTTTCTCTTGCTGGAGTTGTATAGTCTCCTCACTCAGCCTCCTGACATCCTCAGCAAGTTCTGAACGTCTGTTCTCAACCTCCTTTAAATCATGAGCCAGAATATCCTGCTGTACCTGATTGAAATACACAGATTTACTGTGAACAATGAATCAGATAAAATATAGCCCCCTAATTTGTTGACTTGTTATATTGCTATGAAGATAAGTCTCTTATTTACGGGAAACAAAATCTCAGTCTCCAGTAACTTTGCGCGGACAGCGTTGAGCTCATCTTTGAGCTTCTGTGTGTCGGTGGGGTTCTTCAAGGAACGCTGCCTCTCAAAGTCTGTCTCTTTCTTTGCCTTCTTTAACTCATGCTGCAGCTGGGAAATCTAGAGAAGAGGTGAGGAGAAAAGTTTTCTGTATGCCATTACTCTTTTTGTTGTACTGATTATACTGTAGGTAGAGTGCCAAGTAGAGTGAAGTTTTTTTGTTTATTGTAGTCCAAGTAGAAGGCCAACATACAAACGAACACATTCTCTCTGTTTCCTCACCTCCAGTTGTAGGTCTCTGTTGCGTACAATAGTTGCAGACCTCTCCTCAAGAGCTGTTGTATATCTGACATAGAGATCACACTTCTCATCCTTCAGTTTCAGAAGTTCCCTGTTTAAACCTGAACAGATGATGACTGGACATTATAAAGTCTTGACCCAAAGAACAACTTGTGGTGCAAAAACAATGATCTGAAATTCTGAATTTCTTAAAGCACATGATTTAATGCAACGATGTTAAAAGGTTAACACTTAAATAAAATTAATTTTTCGTTAATTATATTTACAAATATTATATTATATTATATTATATTATATTATATTATATTATATTATATTATATTATATTATATTATATTATATTATATAGCTAACTTTAGATCATCTCATTATTTTTTTTAAATGTTCAATATTTAAATATGAATACATTACATTACATATGTTTGCTAATGATTTATTAAACAGAGGTTTGGCAAACTAATGTGAAGCTTTAAGTGCACACCATCCAGGTGACTGCGCAGTCGTGCATGCTCTCTATGCATCTGGCTGAGCTCCTCATTATTTTGTTGGGCCTGTTCTAGTTTTCCCTCCAGCTGACAACATCTGCCTTGCAGCCGCAAAGCCTCGTGCCGTGCCACTTGTAGCTCTGTCTGCATACTGCTCACTGCACGAACCAGGTACTCTGTCAACTCGTTGTAATTTATCAGGCCTGGCAAGCACAGAAGCAAGGTTTTACAACAACAACAAAAATGAATATGGTGACAAAAAAAATCATTTGAATTTTCAGTCATGAAACTATTCACGTATCAGATAGGGGTTACATTATTTAATGTTTGTGTTGAGAGATCTTTATTGAACAACAACAAAAAAGAATAAATGACATAATGTGTTGATTTTATCTAGGATATATCAAAATGTTTAATCAGACTTAATACTTAATCAGATATTAGAAGAAGCCTATACTGAATAGCATCCAAACATTTCTGGCACAGTGATAGTTTAAGAGTCTAGATCAGGAGGCTAGCTTTCAGCTCAGATCATTCATTACTACATCACATCACCCTTTGGTTTTGGGTTGCTTGTAATGCATAATCAGAAACTATAGGATAAGAGTACACTCACTGACCGCTGAAGCCTGAAGGCTCAATGCTGGGCTCGCGGCCAGTGATCCGTGTGTAGAGAGTAGGATAATGGATCATCAAACTCTCAAGCAGAGCCATTGCACCATTATGGCCCTGTACATGTAACAAGTCAAGCATGTGACCTGCAGATAAAAGATATACATTTAAGACATTGCATTGTACATACCATAAAAAAAAAACTGAACAGATTTTTTATTCCCAATGTAATAAACCAACTTTCAAGTATTCCTTAAAGGAATGTTTTAGACAAAATGGAAATTATTTACTTGCCCTCATTTCATTCCAAACCTGTTACTGATTATAATATAGCTTTGGTTCTCACATAAGTAGTAACTGAACATAATGAGCCATTTCTAAATTCTGAATACAAGCAGGCTAGACATTATAATCGAACAAAACATTACTTTAGAATATTTAAAAATAATTTGCATGCTCTTCTTTCTCCCTCTTGCCTTTTCAAAAATGAAAGGCTTCCTTGGAATTTTAGCAGCATAACCTTTGATCTAGCTGATTGTCTATCTGTAGCTAATCTATATTTCTCCATGTTTCCAATTAGGTTTTGCTATCACCAAAATATTACAATAACTAGTAATTTTACTTCAAATAAATTGTAATTTTACATTTTACGTTCTAATCCAAAACAGATCTTCAATCCTGAAGGAACATATGTATCACAATTTTTCACTTCCATTAAAATATTTCAGTATTTATTAACATTTTTAAGCTGAAAATGAAATAGTTTTTAGCATGGAAAATAACTGTACTTTTTTATATTTTCTCATGCACTTGTATCAAGTATCTATCCATAATACACATCAGTTACAGTGTCTTACTTGTTTTCATGGCGCGGTTGATAAAATTGGTGAGAATCTCATCCTCATCCAAGTCTGTGAGGACCCGCGCCTGTCGCAGGTAAGGGATGAGAACACAGGGACGGACACCAAGAGAGATGGCATGACGGTTATCATTGATAAGATCCCACAATTCCTCTTGCTCCAGATCCTTCAGGTCCGGAGTGTTTAGGGCACTCTCAGCCATGCTGAATTTCTGAAATCAGACTCTTTGCCAAACATATAAATACATTTAATATAATTAAAGATAAAAAAAAAGAAAAACTACAACAAAAATAAACATGTCCAGTGCAGGTCTACACACGACAGAAGTTAAATGAGAAATGAGAAGCAGTGAGAATGTAAAGGGGAGTTCAGATAAATCTCCACCTCCTACACACCCACAGGTGTGTGAGAAAACCTGAAAGACAAGCAGAGGTTTTCCCGACAACAAACACAGATCAGGTGTGGATTTCCCCTTAAATAAAAAGAAGCACACAGCATTTTAAACTTTAAAAGATGCCTGACATTACAAACTTTTTATTGTCTCTAGGGGATTGGTTGAATCAGATTACGTAGTTGGGTTGCTCAGATTACTATTTTCCACTAAAGCAATAGAGATTGTATTTACAAAGCAAATTACAAAGTAGCTACCAATAGACCCATCCACTCATCTTGTGTGAGTCAAGCAAGATCTTTCTATCTAAAACAAATTAAACATGCGTGAACAGGGACAAAGTCCAGCAGGAAAAAAGGAAATGAAAGAGGGATTCTAAGGTTTATGGGAAATTACGTCACATGCAAACACAGCATTTACATCCTTTGCTGATAATATTTATAAAATACAATTTGCTTTTTCTAAGGTATGATGGTGACAAAATGTAAAAATCTGCTTATATCACTTTAATGACAACAGTCTGCAACTTGATGTTTCACTTGAATATTCCAGAATTTATTTCTTTTTGCTGCTGCTGCAGTCAAAAAAATATGAGGAACTAGAAAGTACTAGATAAAACCCCCAGACAGGTTTAGCACAATGACAATGTTTATACTAGTCATAGTGACGTACACAACATTCCAGCATAAGAAAAAAACATGTGTATGCATCCTCATTCTTTGAGTTGCTGCTCTGTAACAAACATCAACATAATACATATTGCTATTTAAATAAATATATGCCTATTAATAGTAAGCACACAATAGGTTATAACTTGAAAGTTGTCTATGCAATCAAGCTTTCTTTAAACTGAGTAGATTTTGTCTACAAATTTCTTTGCCATAAAGGAATAATTCACTCAAAAATGATAATTCAGTCATCATTTACTCACCCTTGAGTAGCTCTAAATCTGTATGAATTTCTTTGTTTTGCCGAACACAAAGGATGATATTTTGACACCAGGGTGTTTTGGGTCACCAATGATTTTCATAGTAGAAAAAAATTATACCATGAAAGTCAATGGTTACCCAAAACATCCTGGTTACAAACTATCTTCCTTTGTGTTTGGCAGAAAAAAAAGGGGGGAAAAAAACATACAGATTTGAAACTACTGTACTTGGGGGTAAATAATTACAGCATTTTAAATTTTTTGTAAACTGTTACTTTAAATTGTGCTCAAGTGATCACTTTCCTCTTGTTCCATGTTCAGTTAAGTCATGCTTTTAAAAATCTAAATAGTGCTAAATAAATCTGTAGTGCTGTGTTTAAAGTTTTAGAATTCTTTAGTGTTAAAGAATAAATCAGTAAATGATTTATTGAAGATAAATTGATGATGATGATGAAGACACTTACTGGTCGCCACTTGATAGGCCTACTGGAATGAATCTAAACGATTTGTTTTGATAAATGTAATTTAAACTCCTAGCAGTACACAAAGGCCGTTTCTTAAATGGAAGATTTGTTGGCTGCATACGTCTTAAAGATCTTATTATAGAATATTAAGAGTTACAAATTTGACAATTTTTCCTAATTAATTGTAAATTGTTGTATTATGCTTATGACTAGCGAATATAATGCCCAGTTAATGCTTTCCATGTATTCCTTTTCTAACACAATGTACAGGTTTGATTTTTGACTGTAATTCTAATGCAAAACCTGACACTTCAAATAACCATTTCAAACAGAAAAAATATATAAATATATAAACCAATGACAAAATGTCTTTGAGAATGTCAATATTTATAATAACGGTTAGTAATTGTAATCGTATGTCTACAAAAAACTAAGGAATGCACAATGGTTAAATCACAGCATTATACATTTTTTGCTTTTTACTTTCACTAGAGATCCTTAAAAAATATAAAAGTGTAGACTCTATTTTAATTTGAAACACTGCATTTAAAATAATTTTAAAAATAAATTATTTTCTGTATATCATAATTATTTTATAAATATTAATTAGTACAGTAAATTCTCTCAAAATACTATTGATAATATTACTGAAGAAAAAACAATAAATTGATTAAAAAAATTGACAATCTGATTCTCTAAAAGATTTGGTTTGTTCCACTGGTAAATTGTAACTAACCACGATAAACCCTCGAGGATGTTCTAATAGCTAATCTTTTTTGGCAGAATATGTTTTTGTTCTTGAAATTGCATCTTTGCCACTATATGGCTAACGGCAGTCTGTTCTCTAGTAAATTTATAAAACACATTAGTCATTACAACTGGTAGTTGACATTTTTAATTATGAAGGATTTTAACATGTACATCTGTAAGAGCCACTAATACACATATTGCACACAATAATCTGTATTAAACTGGGTTAACATAATGGATCAGTTTGTGCAGTGTATTGTCTGACATATCTAAATCAAAACATACATAACAAAATCAGTATGAATATATTAGGCAGTCATGGCCCAGGCCTCGATGAAGGGTTTGGTGTATGACTGAAACTAGACTCTAGTTTTAGAGTAGTGAAAGAAAACCTATTGTGCTATTATGTCCACTGTAAAAGTGTCATTATACACATGCACACAATTGTTCCCACAGCTACATATATTTAATCTCATGTTGCCATATATTGTTTTAACGCAAATTAATTACATTAACATTATTTATTATTGTTAGTAAGTAATATTAAATAACTAATCTAGTCATTTTTACAAATAAGGATATCTTTAGGAGCCCCTAAATGGAGTGTTTTTCAGATTTAGCTCATTTCTATAGATAAAATTTTTTACTGTCACAGAAAAATAAACAACAAAATTTCCATAACCTTGTGAAAAACAAATTGAAGCTTACTATTTTTCTATATCTGCTATGAAGTTAATTAATTAAAAGAAAACTTCTAAAAAGTGAATTTATTTAAGAGACTAACGCAATGCCTTTTAAAAATAAAATGGTTCCAACCGTGTGTACACTGATAGTTTGTTTCAAATATTTTTTTGCTCTTTTAAAAGACATGCCCTTGTCCCATGTCTCTTCATAAAAGCACCCTTGCAACAACAGACAATCAGTATTCCTTTCATTGACCTTTCTCTGCACTTGTTATAATAAACCAGACCTCATACAAACCAGGCCAGCAACTGCCAACCATGTATGTATGCACATACATTACTTTTATTTTATGTAATACATATTTCTTTGTTTACTGTCTGTCCTGAAGTCCACTGTGCTCTGTCAGTGTTAGGATAATCCTTTGGAGAGCACTGTGATGCTGAGGGTACTCTTCATCCAAATGCTGGAGAATGGATCCGATCTGAGATAAGAGTGCAAAAAATTTTTTTTATAGTTTTGTTTATTGGTTTCTGAAATCACTAGCTTCTGCTTTTCTCCACTTTTCCCCACTGGTTCATCTTCAGCTGCTGATAATAACACCAAACATTTAAAGTTTCTGTCATAAACCACGCCTCTGTGGCTTTCACCTATCGCCACCGGAGGGAACTCTCACTAGAATCCTGATCACTCACAGACTGCATTTCCCACAGTACTCTGTACCTAGGACTAATTACCATCAGGTGTTCCTCATTACCTTTGCCCCTTTATAAGTCCTGCTTGTCTAGGCTGCATTAGTGAGCATATTCTCCTGTTATATTCTATCTTGTAGAGCCACTGATATTTGTTTATAAAGTTACACAATACATGCATACATTTTTAGAGAATGTGGTGGAATCTTTTGTTGAACAGAAAATTAACATTTTCAGAAAGGTGGAAATTAAAACACAATGCTGTGTTAAATATATCGGATCTAAAAGTAATGTTGCAACACAGCAACTATTTTTTATTTTTTTTTACAAAATCACTATTGCTTTGTTAAACAGATAGTTTGATATGAGTATTTATGCGGTTTTAACCTATATCAAAGCAGTGTCCATTTGTGAAGAATATAGACTGCCAAACAAACACAACTGTTAACCAACAATTTCTGCCTAATGTACTTCAGAGAATCTTCCATGGATTTTACACAAACCTTTTTCAATCGCTCTTCCTGTTTCTGTGTAGCTAGCTCCAATGACGTGTCTCCACTGGCCACCGGAGTGTACTGTCCTACCTTAACAGCCTGCAGGTGTTTCGAACGACACTGCAGCACAGACAGACGATACAAGTTCTGCAGAAATGAGCAGAGAACAGTTCACAGTTCTAGAACATAAACATAAATGGATAAAAATGCCTCGGTTACGTATTGTAACCCTCGTTCCCTGAAGAAGGGAACAGAGACGTCACCTTGGTGACGGACGAATAGGAATCTCGCTTTGAGATGCCAAAACAACTCTGCGTGTACAAACACGCCAATGAATTTGATTGGCATACGCTGATTAAGATCAGCTGAACCCAATCGCAGCGAGTATAGGTAGGTCAGCAGATCTAGCGTTCATTAGGTCTTCGCTGAGGAGCCGAGCCGGTGTTACGGCCCCTAGCGACGGTACAGCCCCCGTGACGTGACGTCTCCGTTCCCTTTTTCAGGGAACGAGGGTTACAATACGTAACCGAGAGGTTCCCTTTCAGTCGGTCACTTTGACGTCACATCAGTGACCGACGAATAGGGATTGACTGTCCCTTCCAGCCCCATGTGAGAGTCACCAACCCCCTGGGTTTGGTCTGTAGGAAGCTGAACTCTACACATGGACCAGAACCGCACTATAAGTAACTGGACACAGGGACGTCCCAGGGGGACGTGCGGAATCTGTTCTCTTCAGATAAAGACAGAACTAGAATAATGCATATGGAATATAGGAGGAGATTGACACCCTTAATTGGGGAAGGTAATCTTACCACACCACCTGAGATCCTCTTGGTAACACCCAGGGGCTCCCAGCCCTCTAGCGGATCTCAAGGATACATCGACTCGAGGGCCTAGCATCAGATGCTCCGCAACATCCAATTGGCGAGGGGATCGGAGGATTCACAGTGTCTACTGATAAGGAATACTGGAGAGTAACCCAAGCCGACTGAACAGCTCCTACTCCGGCTCTTCAGCTCTTTTAGAGGTGAGAACATGGGTAGAAACCATTTCAACATTTAAGATATAAAACCTAGCGAACGTGTTCGGGGTCGCCCAACCTGCAGATCTACAGATGTCAACAAGTGAGGCGCCTCGTGCCAACACCCAGGACGACGCTATACTTCAGGTTGAGTGAGCACGTACGCTGAGGCGACAGAGTGCACCCTGAGCCTGGTATGCCAGGGTGATGGCATCCACTATACAGTGGACCATCCTCTGCTTAGAGACGCCATTCCCCTTCTGCCGACCTCCATGACAAACGAAGAGCTGATCTGATCCCAAGAGGGTACAGTGGAAGGCCGAGGAGGATTTAACCTCCTAGCCTCCCTAAGGAACCTGATGATTAGATCATGCTTACCCAGGGACCTGTCATTGACAAGGTCATGGTTTGCAGCGATAGCAGCCACATAGACTTTAAGAGTGGAGGGAGACAGCCTTCGCTCCAACCCTTGCTGCAGAAAGAGAAGCACAGATCCAATCGGGCATGTTTGGGGGTTTTCTCTTCGAGAAGAACACCACTCGACGAACAGGTTCCATTTCAATGCATAGGCTGCTCTTTTAGAAGGCGCTCTCACAGAAGAAATAGTGTTAACTACCCCTTGAGGTACTGTAGGCCACTTAGAACCTCTGCGTCCCGTCCAGGGTCCAGACGTGGAGTTTCCACAAATCTGGGCATGGGTGCCATAGAGTGCCCCGTCTCTGAGTCAGTAGATCCTTCCTCAGAGGAATCGGCCAAGGAGAGGCTGTCACCAGCAGCATGAGTTCGGGGAACCAAGTCCTGGTGCGCCAATAAGGGGCTACCAGCAGGGCCTGCTCCTCGTCTTCCCTGACCTTGCACAGGAACTGTGCTAGAAGGCTCACTGGGGGGAACGCATATTTGCGCAGCCCCTTAGGCCAGCTGTGCGCCAGGGCGTCTCTGCCTAAGGTTCCCTTGGTCAGAGCGTAAAAGAACTGGCAATGAGAGGTTTCTGGAGAGGCAAACAGGTCTACCTGTGCTGCACCGAAATTCTCCCAAACCAACCCCAGCGGAATTACAGCTTAAGCTGCTGCCATATGCCCCAGGAGCCTCTGAAATTGTTTCTGTAGAACTGCATTCTCGTTCTTGAACGTATTCAAGCAAGTCAGCAGAGACTGAGCATGCTCTTCTGTGAGGCGCGCTGTTTGGGCAACCGAGTCCAATTCCATCCCGAGAAAAGAGATCCTCTTTGCCTTGTAGACATCATCAACCAGGGCTTACGAATGCTTACAGGACTGGGAGAGGAGTGTTGGGTTAACCTGCCAGGAACTAGAAGCCTGCAGACACAGTTGCATCACAACAGATCTCTCAACCTGGGGGACCCCCGTGTAACCCCGTGCTGTGCCACCGTCAAGGGTGGTGAAGAAGGACGAGCCACTTGACTGCTTCCTGGCAGTGAAAGGTGCCTTCCACGATTGAGTTAGCTCATCATGCATATCCGGGAAGAATGGCAATGGAGTAGGCCCTTGCGCACCAGCACGAGCTACACCCACATACCAATCATCCAACCTACAGGGTTCAGGACGTTGTGGATGAGCCCACTCGATCCCAACTCCCCTGGAGGCCTGGGCAAGCATAGCAATCACCTCAGGATCGGTATCCGGAACGGTTGAGCGTCCCATGTAATTCAGTCTGGTCTGCAACTCCGAGATGGTCATTTTCCCGCAATGAGAGCATGAACCAACGACCGTCGCTCTAGCATGCTCAATGCCCAGGCATGTTAGGCAGTGTTCGTGACTGTCCGTCGGCGCCAGGTAACGGCCACATCCAACAACACACGGATGGTAGGACATCCCGAAGGAAGCGTCTTTGAAAAGACGTACCACCCGTGAGTACTCTTTTAGCTCTTTTGTGAAAGGCTGAAGCTAACAGGGAAGATGGTTGCTCGGTAAACAATGCAGATAGTGCAATACAATTGTTACGGCCACTCGACTGGAACCACCGTCCCTGCAACGCCATCACACCAGCCTTTCTCAATCGTTTGCAGAGAAGAAATGGTTTCCAGAATGCTCGGCTCTGAAGCGAAAAAGCTAATGAACGCTAGATCTGCTGACCTACTTATACTCGCGCCACGATTGAGTTCAGCTGATCCTAATCAGCGTATGCCAATATAATTCATTGGCGTGTTTGTACACGCAGTTGTTTTGGCATCTCGAAGTGAGATTCCTATTCGTCAGTCACCGTCGTGACGTCGAAGTGACCGACTGAAAGGGAAAGAGGGGTCAGCGGAGCTTGTGAAGATTTAAAGGGGAAGTACGCAGAACAGAGAGATTTCTAAAGAGCTATTTTTGACAGGGTAAAATAAGCGTTTTTTACATCTTAGATAAATTTTAAAACAAACTATATTACAAACTTTCCATTAAGACCCTAAATAAGTATATTATTGGAAAATGGAAAATTGCCTTTGTATGACTCCTTTAAAATATAAACTGTGCATGGTTGATATGTGAATGAATAATGACTCAGGTTCTTTTTAATGAGTTGATCAGTTGAATTAAAGCAGTTGGTATCAATCAGAGAGTTCACCCACTATATCACCCGGAAGAAATTATCACACTGTAAAATAGTAATGCGATACAACAGGTATAATAGTTATATAGCAAACATTAACATGTAATTTATTAAAACAAATATGCAAAATAATACTTTGTGGCAGCAAATATGCTTGTGTTGCAGCTGAGCTATAACGTACGTTCTTAGGCTTGTTTTGCAATTACAACTAAAACATTTTTGATGGTACTGGAACCAAATGATTTTTTGGTTCTGCATCACATTCGGTTCTCGAATACACTCTTTGGACAGAATGCGATGGGGACAGAACACCGTACTAAACTCTTGAGGAAAACACAAATCCGAAAAGGAAAGACTCATGAATTGATTTGTTTTCCCAAGCAAATGACTCCCATCAACCTTTTCTGTTCATCTTTTCTGTGCATCTTTTTGAGTACGAGATAAGAACTGAGATTAGATTGCGCTGTAATGAATAGCCGTATTTAATGATATTTTATATTATATAAGCTAACTAAATATTTGATCTGTTTAGCAGCTACTAGGCTACCTTGATAACACTATATAGACAAGCCATTAAAGCCATTGACCTTTGATTTGTTATTTAAGTTTTTATTCTTAAATTATCATTATGTGGCAAAAAAAAACTGCAGGGGACTGTAAATATAATAATTTAATTGCATATTTCTATATATCCAGTGTATTTTCTTCTGTAAAATATAAAACAAGGAACCATCAAGGAACCAGACTCAAAATTCTTCAATTTCTTACAATTCCTATTCCTAGAAATTATATATATATATATATATATATATATATATATATACATTTTAATGTCAAATCAGAATGTTGTTGTGCTCTTAATTTTGAACCTGGTTGACCTCTTTTCTTTTCCTTTTTTCTATACTACTGGAATATTTGCAGTGGTGCATGATTTCTTTAAACATTTGTTATACAAATACTTTAAGGGTGTGACTTTCCGATTGGCCAATTTCCTTTAAAACCCTTTTTATTATTATTATTATTATTATTTGTCTTTTATTTAAAGAGAGAGACAGAGAGAGAAAGAAAGAGAGAGAGAGAGAGAGAGAGAGAGAGAGGGAGGAAATATTACTGCTACTGAGCATTACACATTATTGTGTAAATCGTCCAAAAAGAAATGAGGGCTGCAGTCACTGTGTTCTTTCTTTTGAGTCTTTTTGGACTGAACTTCAGTGTCTATAGAATCCATTATATTGTAGAAGAAAAAATGAATTGGGACGATGCACAGAAGTACTGCATACAGCACTACACGGACCTTTCAACCACGAGTAAAGAAGAGTCAGAAATGCTTTCCTTTTCTACAGAGTCCATGTATAACTGGGTTGGACTGTACAGATTTTCTAAAAACCCCGAAAAATGGATTTGGTCTGGAAGTGAGGAGGAACCCATTAACTGGGATATTGATCAACCAAATTCTGATGCTGAAAATTGTGGCGGAATAGACCAATACACTTCTAAAATGCATGATCTTTCATGCACTAACATTTTATATTTTTTCTGTATGAATGTCTATGACATAGTTGTGGTGCATCAGAATAAAACATGGCATGAAGCCCTGGACTACTGCAGACAAGAGTACATTGATCTGGCAAGTCTTAGTTCAGAAAATATTATGAAAGAGGGGATAACTGACATCATAACATCCCAGACATCTTATGCGTGGACTGGTCTGCGTTTTATGGCTGGTCATTGGTTCTGGGTCAGTGGAGATGATCTTCAATATAAAGCCTGGTCTGGTCTGGAGGAAGAGATCAAGTGTCCTTCTGGAAATCTGCACTGTGGAGCTCTGCACAGAGAAGAAAAGATATGGAAACCAGCAGATTGTGAGGAAAGACATAATTTTCTCTGCATTACGAAGCCATAAAAGTGCTTAAAATATATGCATTCTGATATGTAAACTTTCACATGCTTTGATTTGTGATTTGGTTTGAAACAGATTCTATAACCAATCTTTGGTGTCTTGCAATTATACTATATATATATATATATATATATATACTATTATACTATTTTTGTTCATACATACATTAGACAATATAATACTTCTCAATCTGACACAGTAACCATAGAGTCATATATTGCCTTATTTAACAATACATTATTAAATTGAAATTTTTTCAAGGGTTGAAGAGACATACGGTACATGTTTAGTTTATGTTTAGCTACTAATATGCAATTTGTTTTCAATGATAGTATACTGATTTGTTGTTTTATCTAGTTTAATAATTGCATAATCATTGTTTTTTATATATAAAATAAAAGTTTAAAATACCTTTTGTTAGCATTTTACCTGTGGTTTGATTTTGTTTATACTGTTTTTAATGTATGTGTAACACTGAAATATTTTTATGAGACTCTTGATGTATAGTTTTATAGTTACATGGAACATGTACTGTAGTTTAAGATTTAGTTTGAGATGATAATTTAAAAATGTCAAGTAAAAACAATTTGAAATCCTGTACTGTATGCTCTCCTGTATGTTTACAGACACACAAATATAGTCATGATGATTGTCATGTTGGGATTTTCACAGGTCTTGTTAAAAATACTCAAATATACAGACAACTCTATCACAAAAAATGTCACTGGTAAACATAAAATTTCTAAACAAAGATAAGATTTTTGTATTAAATTATTTTAGCAAGCAACAAATCAGAATAAGCATAGTAGCTGCACAAAAACTGGAAGGGTTACATTTATAATTATAATTAACTCAATTGCTTGCCTGCATTTTGAAGTATATGTCTATATGGCAAGATCTCTTAGTCATGCACAATTTGGAGTTTGTATTCTTAATTTGCATAAATAGATTGTTTGCTTTTCTGTTTCAGCAAGTTTGCACATGATTTCTTTAATCATTTGTATAAGAGAGTAATGATTGGCCAGTGTCTTTATTATTATTATTATTATTATTATTATTATTATTATTATTATTATTATTATTAGGCCTATCATTATCTGTATTTTATCTACATAAACATTAGCGGGGTGTGATAACATTATCTTTCAATTTCTAAAAAGAATTTACTGCATAGATTATTGAGTCCGCTTATCTGTTTAGAAATTAAAGAGTTCGTGAACTGCCTTTGTTTTTTATTTTGTGCTGTTCTCTGAGGTCCTCCTATAATGTTTTCAAGATTTTTACATCAAAAGCAATATAGAAGTAGTAGTTTATTTTATTTCCTGTTTTGACCACCACATCGAAATTCTCTGTTGGCGTGGAGGATTAGACTCTGAAGTAAAAACAGTTGTATATGTTTGACACTCTACATTCTTCATATATGGATGGTGCTGTGATTTCAGTTTAAAATGCACAGTCGGTACAGCATTGTCTTTAGTTAAGCCTTTCACGAGTTCACACTTCACACAGATGGGGAGGAGGTGGGGTGCATGAAAGCAAGATGCGAAGTAAGGGAAATGGGTTTATTTATAGTGGGAAGGAAGAATTTTATTGGAGATTATAACGAGGAGATTGATCAGGTGATGCGGTGCCAGCCGTGATGAATTCATCCAGCGATCCTCCTTAAACTATGTTATTATCAAAGCATCCACTTCTAAAAACCCAGCGTCAGATTATGCAGTGTTTGTAAACGGATCGGAAACAGTCAAGTCACTTTTATTTATTTAGCGCTTTTAACAATACAGATTGTAGCAAAGCACTGAAGTGTAGGGGAACAGAGTGATGGTAATGTATAATGACGAGATTGAACTATTTATTTATTAAAAGCAGAAATGGTCTCTTGTAGTCAAGACAACGATAGTCACTAGAAATCAGGTGTCCTAAACTAAGCAAGCCAGAGGTGACTGTGACGAATCAGAAGACTCAGTGGGATCCATATGCAGGCTTTATTGACAACAATCGTAGTCAAACAGGCGATGGTCAAAACAGGGGCAAACATAAACAATAAGGGTAATCCAAAGGCAGAAACAGTAAACAGGCAGTAGATCGGGGCAGGCAGCGAGATATCAGAATCAATAAACAGTCCAAACAAAAACCAGGAAAACAAACACGGGAAATAACGCTCGGGATTGACTGCAGGGCAAATCAAAACTTCGCAATGAATGAAAGTCCGATCGCGGCTTTTATGGGCCGCCGAAAGGCGGGAGTCCGAACCGGAAGCGGCCAAGGTACGTGGTGGAAAAGGAGTCCGGGTGGGAACTAGTATTCCGGCGATGGTTCCCGCTGCTGACTGTTGGAGGGAGCCACAGAGGTGCGGCTGGTAACAATTGGATAATGTAAAATAAAGAGTTTTGCATCATCCAGTGGACCAGTGCTGATAAATAATAAATATAAATGACAAAATAAAAATATGGGGAGAAACCATTTATTTACTGTGCATGCCAAGGGCATTGCAGCAATACAAAGTTGTTTGAACATCAGCAAACCTGTCCATTAAAGTCAGTCATATATTATTATACATCCAAGTATTGTAGCACAAATGTCTCTTGGTAGAAGCAGTGCATTTAAGTGAACACTGCTACACCTGATTATAACTGTTCTGTTACGGCAGTTGTTCATGATTGACTGCTTATTTTATAATTGTGAAATGTTTAGTTTTAGATGATTGCACTTCAGCTGAGTTTGATGATGAGTTTTCACCATAAAATGCATTAAACCCAAATGACTTTCATTGTATGGACCATATAATGAACTACATGATTCTTGCTTTCCAAATTTGATGTCAAGTTTAAAGTGCCCTTTTCATAATGAAAGATTCATATTTTGGTTTTGGGAGTCCCCAACAATGTTAAAGGTACTGCAGGGAGATGACGTATCAAAAACGGTTTTCTTTTAATAAGAATATCAGGAACATATCTTTTAAAACACAAGGAGTAACATTTAACGACTGACACTGCAGACAAACAGACAGAATACATAACAACCAACAGGCTGACATGCATGCAAGGTCAAAAAACATTTTCATTGTCTTATAATATGAAATTACTTTTACCATTTTTGCTCAATGACTTGCAAACATTTTTCCAAACCCCTCCTTTGCATGACACTAATCTGCGGTGATTGGTTAAAGCAGTCTCATTTTCATTCCATCATGCAGATTCATTAAAAGACAATTTACTGACTGCTTCTGTAGGTGAGGCTGGATCATGAATGATACGCAAGAACATAAACGTATTTAGTTAGAACAAGGGTCCATTCCCTTCAGAACCAAATGATAATCCTTGCATCTTCAGCCACTTAGTTCATTGTAACATTCAAAAACAAAACACCTCAATCGCTTATCATTATAGGGTGGTTGTGTACACAAACTGCTAACACACATTTCATTTCAAACAACTTGTAAAAATGCATTTATATGACCCCTTTGAAACACATATTTGTGCTCCACTTCAAATAATGGTCGACAGACGAAACATATTTGTACTGCAACTTCCCACTCGCCTATGATATGTTCAAGTCTGCCGGGCATGAGGCGAATGCTGGAAGAAAAGAAGAATTCAATTCTGTGGCGTGACTGTATATAATGATGATGAAGACTGGTCATCTGAGACACATCCAGACCCTCCAAAATGGCAGCATATTGATTTCCTGTTTTGAAATGTCTGTGGCGCTTAGTACCCTGCCATTATCCCCAGTCATTAGGACCTGTCATAGCGTGCCGAAGCCGGTGCTGACTTTGAAACTTTGTTTTCAGGGAGGCATGTCATCCTCGGCTAGGTCAGAAAACACATCAGAGGGCTCTGGTGCCTCTATGGATGATTAGCTCCAGAATTGGTTAACTGACATCAATTTTGCAAGAGATCAATCCGGCAGATTCACTCATTAGCGCAGACTCTGACTGTGGGTTAATGTTGATGCTCAGAGACCGGTTTCCTCCATTATCATGTGGTTGTTCATCATTAGCCAGACCTGCCTTGTGTTAAACAACACCTGTACCTTCTCCTCTGGTGACCTGGAACTATAATGAAAAGCGGCGGGAGGAAAATCAACTCAACCTCATTACTAGAGAAAGCAAGTTTTGTTTGTTGAGGGCACGTCTGCTGGAATAACAGGCCTGGATCATCCCATTAGCATTGTTAATGACCTTTAATCTATCTCTGTGACCTAGTACTCACTACTTAGTATGCACTACTGATCAATGCTGAATCTAGACCACTAATTGGGGAATACTGAGCTATGCGGCTCCAGACTTTTTTCCATTGATGACCATTCAAACATGTATTCTGATGAAATATTTTGCAAGCAATGTGTATAATATTTCAGTGTAGAAGATGTTTTTCCAGCGCCTGGTTTCTAGAGGGCTTTTGCAAGTGTAGATCAGGTCTATAGAATATTTATGTCATTTGAATAATTAATTTTAAATAACAGAAATTGGTCACAGCTTGGGAATTTTTAAATGTATGTTCTGGTGGTTTCATCAGTCAATGAACACTTCAGCTCCACAATTATTAATCGCATAACCTTTGCCTTAATATTGATTATATTCTCCTGGAGTAATAGAGACCTCCTTGTAAAAGCATTAAAAGTTATGAATGTTTTTTGAGAAGTCTCTTACGCTCTCCAAGGCTGCCTTTATTTGAAATCTGTGTGAACCGGAATTTGCTGCCTACTGTATTTCAGTATTTTCAAATAAAATGAAACATATACTGTAGAATACCCAAGTAAAAATACTTGAATGCACTAAAAATACTTAAATACATGTAATACATCATAAGTACATGTAATGCATTCCAGTTTTGGTTTTTAAATAAAACTATGAATACACTAATGTATGTCACAGCCCTGGGGTCCGTTCTTCGTACCTCGCTAACTCTGTTAGCTGGATTTGCTTGGTGTGGATTACTCCTGATCTTGGATTGTTTTGTTCTTCGACACTCATTCGGGACTTGCTCTCATACTGTAGCAACAGGTCAGTAAGCTTAAACCTGCTCGGAAGCAGGTTTATTTCATGTAAACAGGATTTAGGCTGCGCTCCTGGCGGGTTATGATTGGTTGAAAAGGCGAGGTCACATTGGATTGGATAAAGAGCATGAATGACACGGACTGACTCACATGGGAAAAGAAGTATCTTGCAAGAAAGTTTTTTTTTTTTTTTTTTTTTTTTCTAAACTCAAAAACATACAGATACAGACAGCACAAAAAAACAAATTATCCACAAAACATTTGAACAGACAATAACAAGAAAACAAAATACTCTTTAAAGAAATGAAAGGCAGGAAAAAAAAGGAAAAATGCAATAAAGGGGTATTTTTTTAAGAATAGCCTACACAAAAAGTTTAAGTGTGGAGCAAATAGCCACAGTTATCATAGCTTTCTTATTAACAGATTCAGAAATCCGATTAAAGGAATTCTCCAGTCCCTGAATTACGGCCTGGAGAGCCGGTCCTGATCCCAGCTCCAGAGTTTGCACTTCAATGGCACCCTCCAGAGTTTGCACTGCCAAAACGTTCCCCTGAGTGCGCTGCAAGAGCCACAGGCTACCCTTGAGTCACCACAGCCGCAGGCTGCCCTTGAGTCATCACAGCCGCAGGCAGTTCATGATCCGCCATGGCCCGTTAGGGCTCCAGATCTGCCATGGCCCGCTAAAGCCCCTGAACCACCATGGCCCATTGGGGCTCCAGATGGCACAGATTACGATCCACCACGACAACAGCCAGCTCCTGATCCACCATGACCTCTGGTGGCCATCAAACCTCCAAAGCGCCCATCCCCTTCTCCCTCGCTATTGTATTCATCCTGTTACGGTGTGAGGATGCACCTTTCTGGAGGGGGGCATGATGTCACGTTTCTCACAGTCAGTTAGCCTGAATCAGCTCACTGATCCCAGCATCCCTGATTATTGATTGAGATCACCTATCAACAATCAGAGGCACCATTTAAAAGCCATGCGTCCCAGGCGCTCGTTGGCTGATCTCGAGGTAACCACACTAACCTCTTGCTTTACTCACCTCAGCTATCGGTGATCTCTGCTAACCAGCTTATTTCAGATCCAATTGATTTCTCTAAAGCAAAGCCATACTTTGAGCACTGAGCACGTACCAGCCTATGATCAACGGGAAACGTAAGACATTAAAGCCACATCGCATATCTGCTTTTACTTACCTGAACCGCAGAACCCCCTACCTGGGATCAGAAACAAAGGATCGTCTTCTATCAAGTTTTAATGTGCTCCTGATAGAGTCTAGGCATTACACCAGCTCTCTCGCCTGGCTTTTTCCCGGAGTCTTTATTAAAGTTTGAAATTCTCCTTAACCCTCCAATAAAAGCTCTTGCTCCGATTAAGGAAAAAATTGAGCTCGCTCTTTTGCCATTTCATCAACCAATCAAACAGGTTGTGATCAGTGTTTCTACTATCGATACATAAACACATGAACACACAAACACGCAATAATCCTAGACAACTCAATTCAGCTATACTTATAATCAACAACAGGTTTGCTCGAAGAATCAAATTAGCCACATCAGAATTAGAAGAACGGACCCCTGGACTGTTTGTTGTTGTTATTATTGTAACAATCCAGCTGAAAGTGCCAGCAGGACTCTCATGATGGCATTTCAGTTTGTTATCCTTTGCACTGCTCATCTGTCTCTGTAATGTCTCAGGACTCTTATTATGAATTGTCTATGTTGTTCA
>JAUCNO010000044.1:4299650-4311227 GCA_032353835.1 Enteromius viviparus
CATAAACTGGCGCTGCATTTAAAAACAGCTGACGGAGATTTAGCTCTAATCAAAGAACCGGCTTTATTGATGAGATGTGCATAATATATCGTACGATATATATCGCCCAGCCCTGTGCTGCTCAAGAAAATTTCTTACAGATTGAAAACCTACATAATTATTTTTTGTGGCAACCATGAGACCTGTTTCCAGTATTCCTTGATAAACGGAATGTTGGAAAGAACAGTATTTATTTAAAAAAACATTTTGTAACAATGTACAAAAGTACATTGTTACAAATGTGTAAAAGTACTGAGTTAAAAATAAATAGGCCTAAATCAATTTTTTGGATAATAGTGTGTGTAATTTATGAATCTGAGATAATGAACAGGAGATTGTAATTAATGCACATTGATTGATTCTTCTTTTTTCTTTAACTCAGAAGAGAAGTGTACATATGAGCTCAGTGCGGTGCTGATTCATCGTGGTGTGAGTGCATATTCTGGCCACTACATTGCTCATGTAAGAGACGCCCACACCAATGATTGGTACAAATTCAATGATGAGGAGATCGAGAAAATGGAGGGCAAGAAACTTCAGCTGGGCATTGAGGAAGACATCGGTAATGACACATTTGGACAGTTTACTTTAAGTGATATTTGTAGCTAATTGTTTGTGCAGTTGCTTCTAAAGTTCTAAAAACATGAAAATGCAGAAGTGTACTTTATTATTTATTCTTATTTGCATTGCAGCAGAGACTGCCAAGTCTCAAACCCGAAAGCCAAAATGTAGCAAAGGCTATCACTGTTCGAGAAACGCGTACATGTTAGTGTACAAACAGCAGACAGAAGAGATTGACCAAACAGAAACTAACGTTGAAGTACCAGGTAAAACTGACTGAGAATATACCTCTGTGGACATTATGGATTAATCAGTCACATTTTCAAGGGTCATTGTCATAACGAGGAGGGTAATATTTTCATAATTATTACACAATTTTTTTGTAAGTGATAAACCTACACCATTACATATGCCAGATATATTTGTTTGCTTTCTAGTTTTTCTCCAGAAGCTGGTTGACCAGGACAACAAGAGGTTTGAGGAGTGGTGCAATGAGATGGCAGACATGCGAAAGCAGAGTGTTGACAAAGGCAAAGCCAAACATGAGGAGGTGAAGGAGCTCTACGAATTGTTACCTGCAGAAGACGGTCCGTAAAAATGCCCCGTGCATTAGTTTTTCAACTAATATAAACTGTTAAATCTCCCTTTTTTCAATCTTGAACATTATTATATTTACACTACCATTCAGAAGTTTGGGATTGGTAAGGTTTTTTTAATGTTTTATGTGTCTTACCAAGCCTGCATTTATTTGATCAAAGACAGATATTGTGTAAAATTTTTAAAGTTTATTTCTCCAGTGTCATGTGACCCTTAAGAAATCATTCTAATATGGTGATTATTATTATAAATGTTGAAAACATCTACATTATGTTGCTTCATATTTTTGTGTCTTCTGTGATGCATGTTTTCAGGAATCTTTAATAAGTAGAAAGTTCAAAAGAACAGGATGCTTAAAATATAATTGCGTTGTATAAATCTTTTGTAACATTTTAGATTATTTTAATGCATCATTGCTAATTAAAAATAAGGATTTCTTTAAAAAAAATACTAACCCCAAACTTTTGAACAATAGTGCACCCAGTTTAATAGCTTTTGAATTCATATGAAAGTATCTGTTTTCATTTTTGAGTAGATATTAATGCTTGAGCACCTTTTGTGCTTCTAGGCCAATCATATGAGTTTGTGCCTCTGGAGTGGCTCAAGAAATGGCTTGATGACTCCACGGCCATCAAGGAAATTGACAACAGCCAATTCTTGTGTTCGCACGGCAAACTGCACCCAGACAACATCGGCGAGGTCAAACGAATATCCTTGAAGGCCGCTGATCTCCTTTTCGGCCGCTATGGAGGAATATCTAGACTTGGCCGTAAGATGTCTTTTTATGTCAAATCATTTAATTGTATATTACAGTGTTTATGCATATATTCATTCATCCTGGGTGGTGTTTAGAGTCATCGCTCTGCAGAGACTGTGTCACTCAGAGATGTCGGGTGATCAGACTGAAGAACCAGCTAAATGAAGATTACAGAGAGGTCATGAATCTTGCCAAATCCCCTTTAAAAAGGTGCGAGTGCTGCTTTAAACTTTAAACATCATCCAGCAGATGCTTTTACTCTACAGTTACTGATTAAGTATCATTTACATTCTATTATAGTCTTTATTGTTTTGAATTGGTTTCATTTTCATACTTGCCGTTTGAATTTTAAAGGTTTAGCGATTGTTGTTTTTGTGACTATATAATTTTTATTGAACTTTTCGTACATCAAATTAATAAAATATTTTATGACTGGTTTTAGTTAGTTATAATAACCCTGTTAATGCAGTTCATTAGATTTATATATATATATATATATATATATATATATATATATGATTTATATGTATATTGGCTGTATTTAGTGAGGAATCAGGTTTCTGGATCGGTAAGGCTTCTCTAAGGAGCTGGAGACAATTGGCGTTAGACCAGCTAGAGGAAGACGAGGAAGAAACCAAACACAACAACAACAAAGTTAACGGAGAGAAAAGCAGCAGTGCAGGATCTAAAGGTACTGAGACTTGCAGATGCTGTGTATGGCTTTTGCTCTTGTCTTTTAGTTGTTTATCCTCTTCTTTTCATTTTGTTAGCTGATGGAGTTAAAGGAGATAATGAAGAGGGGGATGGCGAAGAGATGAAAAACTTTAATGAAGACATTCTCTGCTATCACGGTTTGTTTTCTCTTTGGATAAAACTGAAAAACTAAATTAAATGTTTTCAATATTTATTGGTCTGTTAAATTATGGCATTAGTGATGCACAAAACTCAATAAATTAATTTAGCATTTTAAATTCTTATTCTTATTCTGTATTATTAATTAGAAAGGTGGATTTATGTAATAGTCTCTTTCTCCCATAGGTGGTCTGAGTATAATAGACAATGACAGACGGCTGGTTTCTGAAGAGGTGTGGAACAAACTGCGAATGTATTTCCCCAAAGCACCAGAGTTCCCGCAAAATAATGAATCCTGTCAGCAGTGCATGGTAATAAATGAATAAATTAGCTAAACTCTCATACGCAAAAGTGCAGTGGACACTCATAACTGTGTGAGCTGCCTACTGAGCATTTTTGGGCAAAGTTTTTCTGATTGACCGTGTCTTTCAGAGGCTGGAAAGAGAAGGTAAAGAAAATGAAGCTTTGAACAGAATGATGGCAAATGAACAGAAGAGCTCCCTGCTGAACCTCTTCCAGGAGAAGAATCGACCCACGCTGCAGAAATGGCCAGAGGTGATGCCATTTTACAAAACAAAGAATTTCATTTATAATCAGTTTCTTTAGTGGTGTTGAGAGAGGTAGATGTTAGAGAGTGAATGCGTCAGTATTTCAGTATTATTTTCAGTGTACTGACTTTGATTTGAATTGTGTTTTAGGACACAGATATTCTGTACATTGTACCTAATTACTTTGTAGACGAATGGAGGAAATTTATCAGGTAATGGAAAAAATATTTACAAACACTTTTTCAGTAATTATTACAATATTTCAGTTTATTGTTGCAACATCTTCTGTAATACTGATGACCACAGGAGGCCAGCAAAGAGCAACCCAGTGTCCAATGTGGGGAACAGTATCTTGCTCTGTCCTCACGGAGGCTTCATGTTCACATATGACTCCATGCTGCAAGGAGATGCTCAACAGTGAGTTACTCACTCCTGACTTCCAGTGTCCCATTTCAAAAGTTTGAAATCAGTGAGGATTTTTGTTTGTAAAGAAATAACCAAGGATGCATTAAACTGATCTGAAAGTAGTTAATAAGACATTTATAATTTTTTTAAAATGCTGTTCTTTTTAACTGTCTTTTCATCAAATAATTAAGCAACATAATTACACTTTTTATACATTTTAGAAATGTCACTGAACCCAAACTTTTGAACAATGCACTTTACCTACTGCATTAAATGTTAACTATTACTATGTTAACTTAAAGCACTTTTAAGTCTGATTGTTTGTGTTTGTCAATGCACAGTATAGCTCTTCTCTGGCCTGCTGAATGGGAAGTGATCAGCAGAATGTTTCTGGTGGACCAGGCCATCTCCATATGTCGGATTCATGACAAAACACAAGACAATGGCAATGTGCAATACCAGACTCATCCAGGTGAGATAAACCGACAACCCTTGTCCAGAAGTTTCTGCAAACAGGCATTTTATGTGAGGATGTGTGTGGTGCTCTTAGATCTGTGTCGGGAATGCAGAGAGGGCTTCATTTTCCAGCAGCAGAGGGACATGAGGGAGTACGCGCAGGCCACGGTGTATGTTCGCAAAGTCATTGACAAGAAAAGGGTGAGTTTTTGCATGTTATGTGTCCTCAACACTAACCACTACGAGTGTGCATCCTGGAATAACTCACCTGGGCTGTTTCTTTGCAGATGATTAAAGAATCTGCCCCCGAGTTCAGTGTGAGCGGGTCAGATGTGGAGGATGAAAGAGAAGAGCCAAAGTTGGATGGAGAGAAAGATCCAGACTTTAGTCAGGTATGTTTTAAAAACTGGCCATCCATCTACTTTTCCATTTGTCTATCTGTGTCTCATGCCTGCTTATTTAAATTAGTCTGAGGTTGGAGCCAAACGGCAGAAGCTGAACGAGACCGTCTCTCTTTCTGTGGCCCCCGTGACCTCTGTGTCCAAGTCTGGCATCAGGAGGAGCACAAGGCACAGGAAACTCAGAGGGGAGAAAGCCCTCATTGTCTCTGCCAACCAGACACTCAAAGAGCTAAAGATCCAGGTCTTTTATTGCTGGGACAGTTACATTTTTCCTTGTTTACGTGATGCAGCACGATGTCTTATTTGAAATGATTGCATCCACAGATCATGCATGCGTTCTCTGTGGCTCCATTCGACCAAAACCTCTCCATAGATGGGCGCTGTTTAACAGATGACTCCGCCACACTAGGAAGTCTAGGAGTTATTCCAGAGAGCATCATTTGCCTTAAGGTAGTGTTTTTGATGGGAGCCTATGATACATTGGCTTTGTTTGTTCTGGTCACCAAAGGCTGCATTTATTTGACGTGTTATTTACAGCAGCATTACTCGCTCACGTGATCCTTCAGAACTCCTTCTGATATGCTAATTTATTATTATTAATGTTGAGAACAGTTGTGCTGCTTAAGATTTTCTGAAAAGTTCAAAAGGATAGCATTTATTTGAAATAGCATTACAAAAGCTGTGTCCTTTCTGAATAAAAAATCTCCCTGACCACAAACTTTGACATTTACTTTTCTACAGGCTGATGAACCCATTGCTGATTATGCTGCAATGGATGATGTTTATCAAGGTTAGTGACTTAATTTCTTTTACCTGTACGTCTCATTTTCATTATCTATTTCTGCACTTTTTTGACGCTGAGTTGTTGTCGTTTTATAGTCTGTATGCCTGAAGAAGGATTTAAAGGTATGAATCCACTATTTTGTCATCATTTCATACATGCATTTTTATCTTTAAAGCCACTGTGAAAGAATATTAGGAAATATTATTCACAATCTACCACATTTATTTCTTTTTTTCAGGCACTGGGCTGTTAGGACACTGAGTGGAACATTGCTGACAATGTCTGAAAAAGGATAAAGCTTGAATTACACATAGATGTTCATTCTTGGGATGAAGACTTTTTTTATTTTTAGGTTGTTTTTTTATTTTGTTATTGAAATGTTGCAACAACTTCAAGTGTCTTTTTGCTTTAAAACATCATGCTGGCTTTTAATATTGAAAGATGTTGATGCATTCTGCAAGATTTTGTGGTCATGCTTACCATGACTGTGAAAAATACGGGTCGAGATTTCCTCAAAGGACGTTCCATTTCAAGGAAAATCGGAATTCCTCCTTGTTTGATGCAATGTCATGTTCAGATTATGGTCTGATCATATATTGTGTGTAAAACAGTAAGTCTCTGTAAATTCTTTGTTGAAAAGAAGCTTGTGATGGCACTGCAATAGAGCTCGTACATATTTAAGAATGCATGAGCAACTTGAATATTAAAAATATTTAGTCTTTGTTTTGTTCATGTAAATAACCTCATCAAAATACAACTGTGGAGAGATATCTAGAAAGATGAGGATAAATAGGACACGTTTCCAGAAGTGGGAAATATTACTGCATTGCTAAATAGTTTAGACATGTTCTGCTACTTGAAATATTAAGCAGGCATTTGTGTGAACTTTTCTGTATGTTCTTTCATATGGGCAATAAATATTCTTTTTACATCTTCAGAAGTGTGGTTTATGCATAAAAAAATTCAGAAATTTTACTATTATAGGAACATTCATGTTAATAATTTGTATTAAATATGTGTGGTGTAAAGTTTCTGTTGCTGTTTTATTTCTAGTCAGCATCTTCAAACAAAAAAATATATATTTCAGTTTTGCCCAAATTACTATATTCATATCAATATAAATATGTAGATGCTATTATCCTATGTTGAAAAACCTTAGAAATATTTTGACACAGAACTCCCATAAAGTTTACATAAGCTATTCATTAGCTGTTACAAAAGATTAAGATGTATTACCTTATTTCAATTAACAACAAAATTTCGTTTTCAACTTACACACAGTGGCTAATATTTATTATTTTAAAAAATTAAAATTTTGATAATTTTTTCACCCTGTTCACCTGCAGTAGCCTATCAACGTTATCAAAACATATGCAATGATAACAATGTAACTCCAAGCCAATCATACTTCTGTGAAATCAAACTGCCCACTTAACTTACCACTTGCTGTTGTGCAAATTGAATAGACAACAGGTGGAAATTATAGCAAGACACCCCCAATAAAGCAGTGGTTATGCAGGTGGTGACCACAGACCACTTATCAGTTCTTATGCTTTCTGGCTGATGTTTTGGTCACTTTTGAGTGTTAGCATGAGACGGAGTCTACAACCCACACAAGTGGCTCAGGTAGTGCAGCTCTTTCAGGATGGCACATCAATCCGAGCTGTGGCTAGAAGGTTTGCTCCATCTGGAGTGTGTCAGCAGTTCCTGCAAGACAAATGCATTGATGCTATTGACTGGCCCGCCCATTCCCAGGTCCTGAATCCAATCCAATCTGGGACATCATGTCTCGCTTCATCCACCAACGCCACGTAGTACCACAGACCGTCCAGGATGGCCGATGCTTAAGTCCTGGTCTAGGAGGAGATCCCTCAGGAGACCATCCACCACCTCATCAGGAGCATGCCCAGGCGTTGTAGGGAGGTCATACAGGCACGTGGAGGCCGCACACACTACTGAACCTTATTTTGACTTGTTTTAAGGACATTACATCAAAGTTGGATCAGCCTGTAGTGTGTTTTTCCACTTCAATTTTAAGTGTATATCTAAATCCAGACCTCCGTTGTTTAATAAATTAGATTTCCATTTTTTTAATGTACGAAAAGAACAAGGTATTAAAATAAAAGTATTTAATTCAGATCTAGTATGTTATTTTAGGGTTCCCTTTATTTTGATTGAGCTGTGTATGTTTTCCATAGAATTTTAAGAACTGAGAGTAATTTTATTTGCATTTTTGCACTTGACAGTGCTGGGTCTCAAATGGTTTGGGAACTATAAAGCTATCCAGAAATAAATACAAAATAGAACAGCTCCAATGTAATGAACAGCATATGAATATATAAAGCAATTATTTAAACAAACACGCACACGATATTCCTGCACTTTTTTTGTATATCCATAAAAGTCATTTGGTTTTTGGGTGCTTGTACGTGACTATATGATTGATGTCTATGGAGGAGTGTTCGTCTGTTTCTAATAACCCTTTCAAAAGCTTCCCGAGAACCATCTGTTCATTTTACGCATGCGCAGTTAAAGGGACTGCATTGGCCGATAATCTGTACGCGCATGCGCACTGCCGGAGCGTTTTGGGCCGAATCTTTATTGCGCAGCGGAATGTTGTCCTTCGAAGGAGTTTAAATAAAGAGCCGGATCATTTGAATTTTAAGGTAAAGAGGAAGTGTGTAGCTGTAGTTTACTACAAGGACTCAACCATTTGGCTCTAATATTGTGCTGTTTTTATTTTTTTGCTGCTTTTGTTTTTATATTAGCATCAGATAACGTTAGCATGTGAGGTTAGCCTCAGACTGTGCACTGCATGTGGTTATGGCATCGTTTAGCCTTATAGTTTCCTTATGCTGGGAATAAACAATGCCCAAATCTGTCTATATCTGTTATAATAATTGTGTTTGTTTTCATTGTACTTGACTTTTCATTTGTCATCATAATCAGATGCTTTTAGAGCAGTTATGACATAAACAGAGACGTTTACATATGCTGTATGCTGTTTACATATTAGTTATCATGGATGAGTACGTTAAGTTACTGTCAAATACCGCTTTTATTTTAAGAACGCTTGAATTATCCTTTTTTTAGGAACAGAATATGTATATTTCACTCAAAAATATATATTTTTCCATATATTCTATATATTTCCTATATTGCCATGCCTTTTTGTCCTGTTTCCAATTACAGATATTTAGAAAATTTTTAACGTGTGTGCAATTACTGAGAAGGAAAATGACTTAATAAAATACATATTATTTAAAAAAAAAAAAAAAAAAATTAAATAAAGTTCAAAATTGAATGAGTTTATCTGTTAATGGGGTTTAGAAAAATAAATAGGGGAAAATAATATTATTTTTATATAAGCATAAGCTCTTACTTTACAAAATATAAAAATAAAGATACATTTACTTGAGCAGGAGAAAAACATAAAAGATCTTAGCTGTTTTAACTGAAATAAGCTTGCACTTACTGATCTTAAAACATGTCAATGCCTTTGTGTTGTCTTTAGATGCAAACCAGTAATGCTTTTTTGTAAGGTGTATTTATAAAAGTTATTTTAATGTCCTAACTGAACTATGGCCTTACTAAGCCCTAAGGCCTAAGGGGCTGTTTCCTGAACAGGGTTTAAGACTAGTCCTAGATTAAAATAAATGTTAGAGCCGTCTAAACTGAAATAAGCTTGCACTGACAAGTAATGCTTTTTTATAAGGCATGTATGTCCTAATTTAAGTCTTGTTTTGGGGAGGAAATTGTTAAGTAATGCTAAAAAGTTAAAACAAAAATATAAATAAGAAATGAAGTTATGATTTGCTTTGACATGGCATGGTAGGGAAATCAATGATTATCACAGGCTACACATTTTTCTTGTTTTAAGCATAATCTCTTGTTTTCAAGTACAAACATCTAAACCTTCTTAAATCAAGACGTGTTTACTTGAAAAGCTTTCGGTTTATGCTTAAAACAAGAACAAATATCTGTCAAAAACATTTTTTCTTAACCCACTGACATTATTTTTTCACTTTAAGAAACTTTATACTTGATACAGTTTTCTGCCTTTCTGCTTGTTCACGTCTACAGGTACAAGATGGAGCTCCCAAACTATAGCCGACAGCTCATGCAGCAGCTGCATGCTTTACGTAAAGAGAAGCAGTTTTGCGACTGCTCCATCCTGGTGGGTGGGACCCCACACCCCACTCACAAACTAGTGCTGGCAGCCTCCAGTATGTTATTTAAATCTGTTCTGGAAGGTTCTGACAGCATCTCCATCGACACAGATTTACTCTCTTCCCAAGAATTTTCTTCTCTTCTGGACATGGTGTACACTGGCAAACTGCCCCCCGGTAAACACAACTTCACCCGACTCATAGCCGCCGCAGACAGCTTGCAGATGTTTGATGTGGCCGTTGGTTGTAAGAACATTCTCACTGACCTCATGAAGCAGACTTCAGTGGAAACTGAGACTGAATCGATGGATCCTCAAGTTATTAAACAGTGTGTTACGGAGCCATCTCAAATTGAAGAGCTTAAAAGGGACAAGAATAGTTTTGAAGGTAGAAAATAGGCTAATTAATTGTAGAAATTTCTGTTTGAGGTCGCTTTTTTACGAATTATGTGTGTTTCTGTGTTCAGAGGACAGTGCAGTTGAGTTGTTCTCTCAAAATCAAGCTGGTATCACAAAAATCCTCCAGAATGTGCGGTCATATGTTAAGGTTTTTGAGACCTGGGATTCAGTATCCACAGAAGAGCGGCAGGTAAAATAATAGTAAAAGTTTTGCATGTAATTGGAAATTTACTTCTTAAATGAATAGAAAATATTCAGATTTCCTGAAAATTGAAATTCATCGCTACAGATTTTGGGAAATATAGCATTACATCACTTGTTCACCAATAGATCCTGCATAGTAAATGGGTGCCGTCAGAATAAGAGTCCAAACAGCTGATAAAAACAACACAAAAATAATCCTAACTACTACAGTCCATACGTCAATGCCTTGTGAAGTCAAAGGTTGCATATTTATAGTAAACAAATTCTTGATTAGACATTTTTGACCTCATGTCGTTGCTTATGGTCATAATTTGTAATAACAGTTCCTACAGTACTTACCCTGTTGTCCTCTCACATCAAACACTAACATATTATTTACCTGTTTTGTAAAGTTTTTGTGTGTAAACAGTGTTTGAACATTTTTCGCTGGGGAAAGCAATATTATACACTCATATTTTAGCCGCAAACAAAAACCTACAAATTGTTATAATGAATTATTTTATTAATAACATGCAGCTTTTCACTTTATTAGACATTAATTGATGAATTGGAGTTGTGTGGATTATTTCTGGATTATTGTTATGTATTTAGCATCTGTTTGGACTCTAATTCTGACGGCACTCAATCACTTTGTGAGCAAGTAATGTAATGTTTAATCTTCTCTACATTTTGGTAACGATGAAGAAACATGCTCTACATTTTAGTTGGCCAGAGTGTAAATAAAAATCAATACTAAATAAATATACTACTCCTTTTAAACATTGATAATGTAGAGAAAACAATTAGGACTGTATTCAGATCTCCCTTCTGATCTTCTGCAGGTCATATTGGAGAGCTTCAGAGGAGATCCATCAGCAGATGAGCTTTACCAGAGGTTGCTAAATTTTGTTAAAGTAGAGAAAGTTCTGTCAGCTCAAACAGTGCTTACTTTGTTAGAACAGCTAAAATGTTTAAATCCCGAGCCAGGATCAGTTTTGAAGGACCAGGCAAACAAGAGCTGTCCCGAGCCAGAAGGTAAGCTGACCTGGGTTGAGTAGAAGTGGGAGGTTTTGAATCATGGGGCATTAAAATGATACTAGATGACTAAACATTTCAAGCAGAATTAGCTAAATTTTGAGTGAATGTACAAATAAATAGACTGATCTCTTTGCTTAAAGTTCCTGCATCAGGAGTTCGGTGGTCTAGTGGGCTCTTAGCTCATGTATCAGAACTATCTCATCACCTCTGCAGTGTCAGCAACCTATCAGAGCTTTTGACCAATGCAGTAAACAGATGTACAAATCAAGTGGAAAAAGAGGTATGTCTGTCCGTTGTCTATTTGAGTCGAATTTTAGAGATGGGGAGTCGACTCCAAAAGAGTCGATTCCTCGACTCTCACTAGCCCTAGTGTCGGAATCGACTCCAGG
>JAUCNO010000044.1:4311327-4321623 GCA_032353835.1 Enteromius viviparus
TTCCCAGAACACACTTCGCGTGTAAATATTAAGTTTGTACTTACAGCAGGTGGTTGATGTGATTTTCTAGGCGCAAAGGTATTTCTATTTTAATTCAAAGTAAATGGAGTCGAGGAGTCGATTCCACCGATTCCAAAATTAGGAGTCGGGAGTCGGAGTCGACTCCAAAAAAAACGGAACCGAACACCCCTATTGAATTTAAAATGCAATTTATTTATGTCAAACAAATTATTGTGCTTCTTAAGATTTTTGTGTAAAACATGATAGATTTTTTAATTTTTTAATGAGTAGAAAGTTCAGAGAGAAAGCTTTTTGTTTGAAATAGAAATCTTTCGACTAATTTAATGCATCGTTAATAAACAGTAGTGTATGTGTCTGTTCTTCCTGAGGGAGTGCTGCAGTGCTGTTCTGCTCCTTCCTCTGTGGAGGTGGTGGAAAGTCTGTTATGTAAACTGAGAGAGATGACCATAAGTGAAGAAACATTTCTGATGCTGCTCCATGAGGTAAAGGAAAGCTCTTCAGAAGTACTTCAGCTTCTTAAGGCCATGAAAGACGCAAAGGGTATGAACGGCAAAACTTGGCAACAATACCTAGTCTGTTTCAGTAAATTCCCCTGTCTACTACTACTGATGAATTACTATTTATTTATTTTTTTATAGATGACACAACAGAAGACATCAGTGGGCTGAATTTGTTGAGAGTATATCAGAACAGACTTATAGAGCTGAAATTGGACCTTCGGCTTATTGAACAGAGTTTTAAAACAGGTCCAGATATGAATGCAAATGAGAGAGAGGTACCTGTGTTGCATTATTAATCAACTTTTTAGAATTGTAGGGTGTATTTGATGCAAGGAAGTAGCTTTTTAATTTATACAGTACATTTGTGTCCAATCAGTGTGTTAAAGCTCTTCTGGGAGAGAAAGGAGATGCTGAGGTGGTTGGAAGGCTGATATCTGCAGTGCTGGATGGTTCTCTGCAGGCGGTCACTGTTTGGAGGATTCTGCTGTGGACAGAGACACACAGCCCAGAGCTGCAGATCCTCATGCAGGAGGTCAAGGAGAAACCAGTCGCTCAAAAACTTCTCCAAACCAGTGAGTGCTAAAAAAGACACATTTGTTCAACATATTGCTTTTGGTCATGTAATATCTTTAAAAGGATTAGTGTAAATCTGCAGAAAGTATCTTTAATTAGATTAATTTCTCAGTGAACCAAAATATTTTTGCTGTGTTTTTTTTTTAGTTAAAGACATAGATGTGCTCTTTAAGCACAAATCACTCATTCTGGAAACAATCAGTGACATTACACTACTCAAACAAGGTTTGAATGCAATGGATCATGGGACAGAGCAATTTGCTGAGGTAAGAGGTTAAGGAAAAATGTACTAATTATATTAAATATATGTCTTAATTTGCATACTACACATATGGAATACTTTGTGTGTGTGTGTGTGTATGTGTGTGTGTGTGTGTGTGTGTGTATATACAGTATATATCTGTATACACATAATGTACCTCAGTTTTGTCGTCACAGTTCAGTATGGCTTCGGTACAGCAGGGGGAAAAACTAAACATAGTTCTTCTTTATATTATTATTAAACAGCGATTTCCGAAACAAATTGTTCTTATTTTAAAATTGTAATTATTTTTTTATTTATTTAGTAGGGATAATAATTTACTTTGTAATATGATCTAAACTATAGAGAGCACTTTTTCCATTACTGTAAGGTAACAATTAAAAACAGCCCATGCAAATAAAATAAAGAAAAATGTAAATTGCACATTTTTTTTAATTAACTTGTTAAACCTGTATTCAGGTGGAAAACAGAGATTCTGTATGATTAAAAAAAAAAAGCAGTTATTTAATTCCTCTAAAAATAAAGCTGACCTTTCATCTTTTGGTGGTGAAGAAACATTTCTTCTTGTCAATGCTTAAAATAGGCCTTTTTTATATTTGTTAAAACTGCGATGCTTTTTTCCCAGGATTCTTTGATAAATAAAAAACTTCAAAAGAACAGCGTTTATATAAAATGGAAAACCTTTTTTAACATTAGAATTCATTACTCTCACTTTTGATCAATGCCATGTGTCCTTGCTGAATAAAATTATTAATTTATTTCAAAATAAAACAAAACTAACTTGTCACAAATTTTTGAACTCTAGTGTAATTTTTAAATATTTAAAAAATCCACTTTTTCGATTTAAAAAAGGCACCTTTGCTTTACTATTTTCAATGTACTATAAAGTAGAATAATAAACCAACTGCATACTGTTGTGTGAGTAGCGTATGTACAGTATATAAAATAAAGTACATTATATAACATTACTTTTGTGTGTCCCAGTTTCTCCAGAGCTTTCGGAGAGCCGATGGTGAGCCTGAGTCAGTTCTTCAGACTGTCGAGAGAGTTTTGAGCCGTGACTCAGAGTTTGCCAGTTTACTGTGCCAGCTGCTGTCTGACAACTTCCCACAGCTGAAAGACCTCAAACATACTGGTGAAGGACTTTTCACTGCATAGGGATTTCAGTCCAAGCGATTTGATAATTTGGTATCACTTGTGCAAGCATCTTAACTTAATTGCATCCATATTCTACGTAGGGACACTGCCAAATTCTGCCAAATCTGAGGTCGAGCAGGAAGGATCTACTGCAGACTCTGAGGATGATGATGGAGATGACTCCAAAACAAAAGGCAGAAGAAAGGCTGTCCCCGTGTCCTACCACTGCGAGTGGTGCAATAAGACGTTTGACTTTAAGTGTCGTCTGATAAAGCATAAGAAAGGCTGTGCACTTGCGCCGGGGAAGGAGCAGCGCTGCTCAGAGTGTTCAATGGCCTTCCCGACGCTCAAGAGCCTTCACCAGCACTGCATGGAAGTCCACGGGGGTCCTCCGGCTAAGAAGAAGAAAACAGAACAAGTACCATGTGACATGTGCGACAAAACTTTTAAACACTCTTCAGGTATGCAATGATACTTTTCAAGTTGAAAAAACGCTGACTCTCATAAATGACGTAGATCCATAACTGCCTGGAAACAGTATTCTTTTATTAACGATAATTTAGTGTCTCTCTTTATTATGATGTCAAAATACTTCTAAAGCCATTGGTTTAATTTAATTTGTTAATTATTATTTGTAGTATAATAATATTTGCAAACACTTTATATAAAGGTGTCTATTTTACATGTACCTACTATTATAATAACAATAAATTATGCATTATTAGATAAGTAACCCTAAACTTTAATCCTCTCCCTGACCATATAGTCAGATGTAGTTAATTATGTAGTTAAATGTATAATTGCACGTAACAAGGACACCTTAAAATAAAGTGTAACCACATATTTATATTAATATTTAACATTCATTAAAAACAAAAATGACAAAAAAATTAGAACATATATTTATATTACAATTTAAAAATATAAATTATTATTACGGTGACTAATAATATATATATATATATATATATATAGTGAGGATGAAAATACACATTATAACACTACTTAGTTAGTAATGATTATACTAGTGCTGTTAAAAGATTAATCATGTGTATATATAAATACAATCACATGCTTGTATATATTTCTGAAATATGCTATGTTTTTATATAAAATATATTTATTTATAATATACATTTAATTATTATAAATATAGACATGCTATGTATGTAAATATTTAAAAACTATATACCACGTGTGTGTGTATATATAAATATATACGTAATAAATATACACAGAACATTTATTGAAAACAACGATTCATTTAAAAACAAAAAGCAATGTATTGTTATTCATAACATATGTTACACATATTATGTTCGTAATTATGAATTTAATTATTATAATGATAACAACAACAACAATAATATACACTATTATTAGTAGCATTAGTGTTATTATATTATTATATTATATTAGAATGACTTATTATTGTTAATGATTAAATAAAAAAGTGTTGTTTATTAAATAAACAACTCTACTAGAATGAAATGTGAAAACACTACTTCACCGTAAAGTTTAAATTAAAATGTTAAAAGTGTAATTTTTGGACAAAAGATGGACCTTAGACACCAGTCACTTTTTTGTCATTACTGTTTTATGTGTTCATTGCTTATATCTTTCAGGTCTATTATATCATAAACGCACCGAACATTTTGAGGAGAGGCCATACGCGTGTGAGGAGTGCGGGGCCAAGTTTGCTGCCACCTCGTCTCTAAAGAATCACATGCGTCTCCACACAGGAGAAAAACCCTTTCACTGCAAACACTGTGAGATGAGCTTTTCCGTGGCTGCTGCTCTCTCATACCACACCAAGAAGAAGCATGCTGAAGGTGGGAGGGTTCAGACATTTTTTGTGCATATATCATATATATATAGGCTATAGCAAATATAGAAATGAACATGGCAAATTTCTGCATTTGCAGGTAAAATGTACTGCTGTCAGTACTGCTCAGCCTCATTTGCTCAGTCCATTGAACTGACGCGTCACGTCCGCACGCACACAGGAGACAAACCATATGTCTGCAGGGAATGTGGCAAAGGCTTCAAACAAGCCAACGGGCTGTCCGTCCATCTCCAGAACTTTCATAGTAAGCACATCCACACCGGTCACATGATACACTTCATAATAAACGCAAGCTAAACTAGTGACACGTTACTTGTCTCATTAGACATTACCGAACCACACGATTGCCAGAAATGCAGAGTGAGTTTCTCCTCTCTGGACGAGCTCCGACAGCACATCCAGGAGGTGCATCCGAAAGAGCTGCACCAGTGTCCTGTGTGCAGCAAGATCTTCAACAGCGAAGCCAATCTTGAGAAACACATGAACATTCATGATGGCAACAAACCTTACAGCTGCAAGACGTGTAAAAAGTCCTATCAGGTAAGAATATCACTCTTCATCTGTTGAGTAATACAACAGGAACACTCTTACAACAGGAAATTGTTACAACATACTGTAGCTCTCTTTTTGAGCAATTTGCTTAAAAAGGTGATGTTTATGCATGAAACCAACAAGAACAGTGAACCCAAAATCAAACAGCACATGAATGTAATTGCATTTGATACAAAATATCAAACCCAATTATATATTTATGAATTTAGCAAAACCAACAAAAGCTATTCTTTAACGAGCCAACAAAGATACCACACGCATACTTTCCAAACAAACCTATTATATTATATTATGTTTTAGTTAATGCCTTTGAAATACATCTTTTATGCTTGCTGAGGCTTATTTGTTTGTTTACAAATGCAGTACAAATAGTACTACTGTGAAATGCTATTTCAAATTAAAATAACTATTTTCAATTTTTTTTATGTTTTAATATGTAATTTAATAATGTAATCCAAAACTGAATTCTCAGCATTATTACTCCAGTCTTCAGTGTCATGTGCTCCTTCAGAAATCATTGTAATATGCTAATTTGCTGCTCAAACATTTCTTATTATTATCAATGTTAAAATCTGTTGATTATATGATGAGCATATAGAATTATGTTTTAATTTCCTAAAAGAAAATTATAATAGTTGTATAATCTAATATTAAATATATCATAACATTATTACATGTGTAGTTATTTAAAAAACATTTTAATGTATTTAATATATTCATTTTAATTATTTAATATATTCATTTTAATTATTTAAAATTATTTTAATTATTTAAAATAAACATAAAAATGACTTTATGTGTGTTTCTGTTTCAGACGCTGTCTGGTCTGTGGTACCACAATCGTACGGCTCATCCTGAGAGCGCCTCTTCCCAGGGAAACAAAGCCATCAAATCTCTACTACAGTGTGACAAATGTGACAAGACCTTTAGTAACCGAAATAGTCTGTTAAAACACCAGATAACCAATCACACAGGTAAGGAGTGACCACTGATCCTAGAAAGTCATTACCAATTTCACTTGCATTTACAGTGTACTAGTACTGATTTGATTGTTTGTGTGAGTGTTCAGAAGTGCGCTTGTGGAAGTGTGTGAACTGTGACGGCACTATGACGAGCGAGCAGGAGCTACAGCAGCACATATGCAGCGGTCAGGCGAGTCAGACCAGCTCTGTCTTCAGCTGTATGGTCTGCTCTCTCCACTTTACCTCAGAGCCTGACTTTCAGCAGCACTTCCTGTCTAAACATCTGCAGGTCATGCAAGAGGAAGCACAGACACAGGCTTCCAGTGCTCAAACGGTAATGCCCCGATCTCTCATAATGCCTCAAATAGTGCTTGTTTACATAATATGCGTGTGTACCGTGCATATTTATAATGTGTATATATAAAGACACACACATACAGTGTATATCTTGAAAATATTTACATATTTATTTTATATTATATCAAAATATATTTAATATATAAATATAACATATTTCTCTTAAATATATAAATGCATGTGTATATACACATTACACACACATATATAATGTGTAAAAACATTTTTTTATTTATTCAAACATTTAAAGGGATAGTTTACCTTGTCATCTTCTGAAGACAAATTAAGATATTTCTGATGAAATCCAACAGCTTTCTCTTCCTGCATAAACACCAATGCAACTGACACAACGGGAGAGAAATTATTGAATGCATTTTTAGTTTTCTTCTAAAATTGCTCTTTTTGTTGTTTTCACAGAAAGTATTCTCTCTTTATAAAATTACAGCTGAACCTCTGATGTCACATGACTACCTTTTTGGGCCTTCTTCATTGCCATCTTAATTAAGATAAATATCTAAATTGTGTCTTAAGTTGTATCTCGAATAAGAACAAAGGCCTTAAGTGTTGGCGTTAGGGCGAGTTAACTTTTTAGGATATTAGAAATTGTGGGAAGTGAAATTAAATGTATCTTACAATGCAAATATTGTATAAAAAGATGATGAACATGTACATGGTACATACATTTTTTTATATGAAGATCATAGTGTCTTTGTGACTGTTTCCAGGTGATTCAGTGTGAGGATGCAGCCGGTCAAGAAGCAGAGCAACTGATTAGCCTCGACCAGTCCCGGATTGAAGGGTCACCACAGGTGTTTGTGGCTCTGGGTGATCAGCAAGAAGCAGCCAGCGGGGCTGGAATCGTGGCTGTGAGTATGGAGGATCTACTGAACGGCACCGTCACACTCATCTGTGAAGAGGGCCAGTGAACTCTGGATTATGATCATGACTTGTCTTTGTAACCGAGTACTGATGTTTCTTTTCTGTTGGATTACACACATGGTACTAAAAGACTACAGCCCATGTGATTTTACCAATCACGTTACAATTTTTGTACAGGTATGAATATGATTTTTAACGATCACAGGCTTTAGTCTATGGGTCACTTGATTTGTTTTTCTCTCTTGGAAGGCTTTTCAAGCTTAAGCATGCAAAATCCATGTTAAAAATAGCTCAAGATGACGTCAGTCTCTTCAGTGCGGTCTGAATCTCTTTTGATTCTTTCATTATAAACTAATTATTTATTAAAAGTGTTTAGCACAAACCGATTTTAAATGAGACAAGTCACTTGAATTTGATTCCAACACATTATCTACCTCTGATCAAGCTTTATGTACGGAGATGATTTTTGTTTCTGTCATGCTTTATGATTGTTTTTCTGTTCAAATGAACTTGTATAAAATATTTTGTGATTTAAAGGGACTGTTTGATTTGAAATGAACTGTTCATTTCTACAATGTGATGAATGCAATTAAAATAGAGATGAGAAAGTTTGTGTGTGAACAAATTTATTTATACAAGTGTAAATGGCAAATATTACAGTTTTTCTTGATTGCTGAAACACTAAACCCTATTGTCTGAACCAAATTCTCAGTTGCCTGAACACTTATTGAATCAGTCACTTTTTTGGCAAAACCATAAGCACTTTTCACCTGTTTAGACACGTCTTGTCAACCCATTGTCATTGTGATGCACCTGTGTTTCATAATGGTGAGCACAGGTAAACGAGAGCAGTCTCACAGGTCAGGTGCTGCAGTTGCTCAAAATCGGCTGCGAAAGGCTTGATGATGACACACTTTATTCTCATTAGTCAGATTACGTGACTAACAAGCACGATGTGTGCTGCCTGTTTTTTTTCTATGTACAAGTGTTAAAAAATGCCCAGGTATTTTGTTTTGCAACATGCATTGCAACAAGCCAAAATAAACATTTACTTCTACCACTTCATGTCCTGAGCATTCTCTATTTTTCTATGTATTGTTTAGTGACTGTTCAGTAGCTTTTTTAATTTTTATTGGTTCGGGGCATGATTTGACAACATAGTTTAGTTTTGAGCACAGATTGAACTGTTTTGAGGTGAAAGTTTGGTGTTGCAGGAAGAGTCTGAGGTTTTGTGAATGTAGCTTGAAAATTGGGTTTTGTGTTCACAGTTTAGAGAAAATGAGAGCAGCTTTCCAGAAACGCAATCAAGAAAAACTGTAATAAGTAAAAAAAATTAATTTATAGGTTTATTTGATAGAAATTCACAAAGCATTGAGTAAAAACAAGCATTTACTGTTTATATGAAAGACCACACCAACCCTTATACTGTGTAGAGTAAAATATTAATATTATATATAAATATATATCGCTTTTAGTTAATATGACGTAATATTCATTGACAACCCTGAGTCATTAATTTTTTACATTCATAATAGTGTAGCTTTTGTATCTTAAAATCTGAGCACATTGTGCAGTTACACAAACAAATATCTGTACACTCAATAGAAACTTTTGATGTTGAATCAACACAGTAAACAGTCTGGATTCAACTGCAATTCATCAAAATTCTGTCCACTGCACATAAACATCATAACAGCTGACTGTTAGTATTCAGTAGAAAAATAATAAAGCTATAAATAAACACAAAACACAAACAAATCATTTCTAGTTATGTGCCACATTAAGCAAAGTAGTATGCTGGTTCTGACTTTACAAATAAAGCTTTAAAGCAACATGTGTGAACATTATTTTGCTTATTTTACTCTCCAGACTCGATATGCACAATATCCAAATAAATCAAAGTAAGATTTAGTAAAATTTACTCCACCTTAGGTCATCCAAGATGTGTTTATCAGCTGTTCAGACTCACATTCTGACGGCACCCATTCACTGCAGAGAATCCCTTGGTGAACAAGTGAGGTAAGGCTAAATTTCTCATCTGATGAGGAAACTTAACTATGTCTTGGATAGCCTAAAGGCGAGTACATTTCTAGCAAATTTTGAATATACTACTGTAAAAACACACACACACACAAAAGCTGGTGATCGTCCATAATAAAAATAAATGTGGGGTACGACAAATTTCTCCAGACAAAAGAAAAAACTGTCAGAATTCTGTCATGTTGCTTATGTTGGTATCATGCTGTCGGATATATGGATGAAGGCACACAATCCAATACTGCAACATAAAACTGAAGCACTCTAAAATAATTCAAAACTCACACAGAGAAGAGAAGAATGGGACAATGCATATAATATTTTCAAGTTTCCTATAATACAATGAGCATATTCTTGCAATGCAAATGTTCATTTTCCCAGAGCATTGTAAGGCTCACTATTTATCAGTGCATAGTAACATAACACCCAAAACAGTTCTCAATTCATCACATTAACTCCTGTCCTGTGCAAAGCATTGCCAGTTGCATGTATTAAGTTTAAAAATAGGAATATAGAATTACTCATTTTTTTCAGTGTTCAAGCCGAAAACAGAATATCAGTAGTCAACTTAAATGTTTTTTTAAATTATGGAAATACTGAAATGATATGCAAAACGCAACTGTATTTTTTGAGCGCATAGGGGATGTGAACAAGAGCAACTGAAAAATAAAATCCCAGGTAGAATCTGAAATAAATTACCTGAGGTTTCACAATAAATTTCTGGGTCATGAAATCATTAACAGCATATTTACTTCTAAAAAGTGACAACAGCCATAAAGTGATGCCCAAAAGGGAAAAAAAAATCATTAATGTCTCAACCTCATTTCAAACTCACAAGATCGTTGTTCATTTAATTCAATTAAGACATTTTTGATGAAATCCAAGGGCTTTCCGACCCTGACAGTAAAGCAAATTAAAAGGTTCAGTAATCAGGAGGTGGAGACTGGTAGATTTAGGGGTGGAGATGGGTGGGTTCAGTAATCAGGAGTTGGAGACTGGTAGATTTAGGGGTGGAGATGGGTGAGTTCAGTAATCAGGAGGTGGAGACTGGTAGATTTAGGGGTGGAGATGGGTGGGTTCAGAAATCAGGAGGTGGAGACTGGTAGATTTAGGGGTGGAGATGGGTGAGTTCAGTAATCAGGAGGTGGAGACTGGTAGATTTAGGGGTGG
>JAUCNO010000044.1:4324306-4338981 GCA_032353835.1 Enteromius viviparus
AAAAAATTTTAAAAAAAAAAAAAAAAACAAAAAATAAAAAAAAAAAAAAAAAAAAAATAAATATATATATATATATATAGTTTTTTTTGACTGCAAATTTTTTTGCCAAAAATTTGTGGAAAAAAAAAAAAAGAAAAAAGGGAAAAAACTTAGATGATTTTAAATATTACAAATATAAATTCAAGACAATAAAATAGTGGTTTTCTAAAATGGTATACCTTCTGGAATCACAGTAGTAAGACAGGAAATGGATCATAGAAAACAAAAGAATAAAAAATAGATAAGACAAAAAAAAGACAAAATTACAAGATTACTTAACCCATTTACCATTAAAAAGAATGAATGTTGAGTATATTATAATATATAATAAATGAATGAATAAAGACAGTGCTGAGTATAAAGAATATTTTTAATCCATTTTATAAACAACATTTAAGTAGCAGCATTGTTCAGTAGATTCTGAGGTATTTTCTGAATTCACAGAGAAATTCACTCCCCCATCTTGTTTCATTCACCTCAACATACATACACACAGACAGACGGACACATTCATAGTAGCTAAACATGCACACACACACATACACACAAACTCAAACAGTCAGTCAAACATCCGGAGTCCTGCATCCATAGTTCTGTATGGTAGAGTTCGTAGGGCTCGCTCTTAGTGGCTTGTAAGGCTGGCACTCTCAGTGGTGCAATTTTGGCTGTAGAAAAAGGCAACAGAGAACAATTAATATGATGTTAGAATATAAGGCTACACTATTTTAAGGTGTCTGTTACATTGTAATAATACATTTAAACACTAAATAACATTAACTACATATATTTACTATATAGTTAGGACTAAGGTTTGGCTTAAGGATAATTATAATGCACAATTAATCATTATTATAATAGTAAATACATGTAACAACGACACCTTAAAAATAAATTAAACTTCTGAACAGTAGTGTTCCTTATCACCTTTGCACAATGCAGATCTGTGTAAAATGCATCGTCTAAAACAGCCAAAAGTAATCCACTGAACTCCATAGAATCTTATTTGTGTATAATTTTGTCTAATTTGATTATGCTGTTTAAAACTTAATAATGATTAAAAAAAAATTAAGAACTGAATCTTTTTTCTATTTATGCATTAACTTTGTATTCAACAGTTCACACCTTTACAAGCCCTTGAAACAGAATAACAGGAAGAGGAATTAACTGAGGTGCAGTTCATAGAAATTGAAAAGAGGAAGTTCTAGTTTGACAACAAACAAACAAACAAACAGACAGACGGACACGTAGATATATACGACTAATGTTACCATATTTAAACATCTATCTATCTATCTATCTATCTATCTATCTATCTATCTATCTATCTATCTATCTATCTATCTATCATTACATCAGCTGTTCTAAGGCAAGAACACATTTTGGTTTTAAGTTTTAGGACAACTTTGATAAAAGAGTTTTCCTTCACTTGTATGTAGCCAAATGTATTTATGTACAGTGGAACTGTAGAGATGGGACTGTTCACTTAAACCATTATTAAAATGATTATCATTATTTAGATTATTATAAATCATTATGGAATGCTTAAAAATAATTTTCCTTGTAAAACTGCTTGTCATCTAAGCTGATGAGTTTGAGGGCTACAGTTGAAAGGTATTAAGTAGGTGTTGACGACATCTAAATGTTCGCTCACCTTTTGTGTGCTGAGTTTCTTTTCCCCTCCTATGGAGAGTCCCGCCCCTTTGCTTTCTTTCCAGGGATAGAAGCCAGAATGAGGGGAAGTGGGCAGCCGGTGGGGTTTGGAGGGTGGAGAGGAGCCGCTGCTCTTGCGCTTCTTCCCCAGTGCCTTGTGATCAAAGCTGGCCACCCTGCCATGCAGTCCTGAGTCCACTCCTCGGCTGTGCGGGGCAGCATCCGGGGGCGAATGGTGGCTAGGAGCGTGAGTTCTCTTAAAGGCCCACGAGGATGGAGAGTGGGGATCGGAGGGTGTGAGTTGGGAACGTGGCTTGCTTGCTGGTGAGAGCGAGCCATTGGTTTGTCCGTGAGATGCTGATGGTGGCGTTTTGCTAATGAGGGGCCGCCCCTTGGTCTGAGACATGCAATTCTTATCTGGGCTGACTGTGTCCGCCTCTTCAAAAGAGGCTTTCCGTTTGCGCAGAGCAGCGGCGTCCTGTGTGGTCGTCCGCTCTGCTTCCCTGAGACGCAGCTGCTGTTTGTTGGGACGGCCGGACGAGTTCTTGGGCTGACCGGGGCCCGACTGAGCGGGGACTCGGCTGAGTTTAGAAGGCGGGGCCGTTGACTGGCCGCTCCCAGAGTTCTCTGACTTGCTGGTGGAGGAACTCTGCGGGTTTGACTCCTTGCCTGGTCCGTGGGAAGAGTAGAAGGAAGTCTTGAGAGAAGTCGAATTGTGACTTCCTGCTTTCTGTTTGGAATGCTGTGAAATGGAGGAAGGAGAGGCAGGAACGGCTGCAGGCTTGGCTGGGGGACTCTTGGAGTGAGGATCTGATGCTTGAGGTATTTTTCTGTGAGTAGGAGAGGAATCAGGTGACGTGAGATGAAACATTTACTGTTGCATGCAGTGTTGCACTAAGTGTAAAGGCTATCCCCCATTTAAACCCATTCAAAGGCTTGGAGGGGTACTGGACAGTTTTTATTATAACTCCGACTGGATTCATCTAAAAGAAGAAATTCAAATACACCTAGGAAGCTTCAAAGGTGAGTAAAAGGTAGGATCATTTTCATTTTAGGGTGAACCTTTAAAGCTACTGGATGAGGCTCAGAGCAAGAGATCTGTGAGTGAATCTTATGAAACCTGTCCAAAACAAATCATGTTCACATTCCACCCCAAAGTCAATTGTTTTTTTCAGGACAGTTGGTTCGGTCCCCATTTGTGTCCCGAAGATGACACAAGGGTGAGTAATAAACAACAGAATTATTTTTGGATTTAAAAATACTTCAAAAAAAAAAAAAACTATGCAACAGTGATCACATGACATGCTTTGTGAGATTTCCACAAAAGCTGTGCCAGCTTTCGAGCATTTTGTTATCACTACACTGTTTGTTTATATGATAGGACATATTTAAGTCTTACCTCCACAGATGGGCGCTGAGGTGATTCTCCACCATGGCACTCATGGCAGACCGCAGATGGTGCAACCGACGATCGAAAGTGAAGACACCGTGACCCAGAGAATGACTCCCAAATGAACACAGCTGTAATGGAAAGGCCAAAGATTACCACTGATACACTCATTTAATTAAGTCTGTTTGAAAAGTCACAGTGAAGTAAAGACTACAGACAATTTAATGTCTTGTGTTGACAACAACACAACTCTGCCAAGCATATCTCTATTATAGAAAGATTATTGCCTTATACTAAAACACACTTCAATAACTCGGCTATAACAAAACACTAGATGACAATGCGGAATGTTTGGCTGTACCGCGGCTGGTTTGGGATGCCATGGAGTTGAGTGCCAGTCTGGGAGGTCATCATTCCCCTCTCCTTCACTCTCATCACCTGAGATGTGGGCCTGGGTGAGAGGAGAGTGTGGTCGTGTGCTGGCATCCTCCAGATGGGGTTTATCCTCCTCTACACTTTCAGACAATGTGGGTGTTCTGCAACACAAACAGAAATAAACAGGCAGTTAAGACTAGTAGTAAAAACACAAAATGCCCATGAACAATCACAGTTATTATTATATATTATACAATTATACATTTATATAAATAATTACATACATATACATACATACATACATATACATATATATATATATATATATATATATAAATAAATATGTCAAGTTATAAATAAATAAATACATATATAAATAAATTATGTCAAGCCAAATATTAAATATTTAAAAAAAAAATTTTTTTTACCTTTTTTAAATATTTAATATTTAGCTTGACATAATAAAAAAATAAAAAAATATGATTTATATAAGATACATTTTTTTCAGTTTGTTTCTATTGATTTTTTTGTTATCGATGTTTCGAACCTAAATGCAGGGCTGTTGGTCAGAGGTCTCCGGCAGGGAGGAGGTACAGGTGCATCTCTAGGAGGTTCTGGGCTTACAGTCGGAGCAGCTGAACTCTCTGAGGCCTGAGATACCCAAACACGAGCCTTTGAATTCATCTTCAGCTCTGCTACCAGCTGGTCAAAGTTTTTACTCCTGCCTTGCACCTTCCTGCGCTGATGAATGGAATGAATCTGGAGGAGAGATAATTTGATAATGATGATGTTTTGTTTTGCAGTACATTTTCAGTGAAACATAATTAATAAAACGTATGGCAACAAGCGAGCGCAAGTGCTTTCATCATGAATTACCGTTCTTGTTTTTGTAGAAAATTAGGCACTTGAAAGTCTTAAAGGGATTGTGTAGTGTAGAGGAAGTGCTCAACACTAAGGCTGCACAAAGCAAACAATGTGTTCTCATTTTATGCCCCAAAATCAATTTACATAACCCTTGTGCGCCCTAGACTTTGAACCTCTAGTTGTCGAGCAGGACATTTATTTTGCCTTTATTTCTTAAATGTTTGATATCAATTATACACAATTCACGAGTTCGAGCTTGTCGTCATGTGTAACTGAGTGAGCTTGTTTGGCGTGCTGCTTGGGGATGAGACTCAGGGTTATAGAAGGGCTGCCGAGCCCTAGGGTAAACGGTCCTAAGGCCTCGGGAGAGTGAAGAGGCGGACGGCCGATTCCTAACTATGAGTGCCCCCTCCCGAAGGAAAGGAGGAGTAGGGGAGGCGGCGGGATACTGCGATCGAGGATGCAGGAGGGAAGGGAGGTATGGTTATTTATAGAGTGAGACTAAGAACCTGATAGGATAATTAGGGAGGCGGAGATCGTATATAAAGCACTGCCTTCACGCCCTCCTCCTGAAACGAGTTTGGTTAACTAAGTAACTTTTGTTTTGGTTAAAAATATTTGTTTTTGTAGCTACCCTAGAAACAACTTCATAATCCATCCATATATTATAATGAGGTCATAATATTCTTTTATCAATTAAATATTCAGCTTTTAATGACCAATTATCACTTAAAATTTCTCATTCAAGTTTATGTGCAGAATTTATTATCATCTAGTACAATGTTTCAGTAAATATGAAACGATATAAAATGTATCATTATATTTGGATTTTAGCTCCCAGGTCTATAGACAGACATTATCTACTGGCTTAACAAAAACTTGCAGTCATACTACTCAAATGAATTCAGGCTTTTCCTGTAATCCCTTCCCCACTTCCTGTCAGTCGTGTCCGCTGAACTTCCTGTCTCTCTACACTGAAATCAGTGTCCACTGAATGGCTTCAACGCTCTCATGTAAGGCTGTTCCATTATGACAAAAACTATAATTGTTGATTATTCCCTTGAAATTGTAATTGCAATTATTTATTACAAATATCACAACTGAATAATGTTAATACCACAGTTTGAAGCATGCCATATTTTTACATGAACATGAAAACACAAAAAAAAAACAAAAAAAACAATGAACAATACCTTAATATAACCTGGTGAAAGGAAACAAACAAACAAAAAACACCTTAAGCATGCAGAATAGCACAAGTGGCCTTTAAACAATGAATGGCTACTTTGAACGATTACAGAATTGTGGCATCCGTAATTTTATTTGTGACTAGAAAATTAATTGTGTGAATATACCTAAATGAAGATCAGTACATGATGTTTATTATGATATGAGAAAATTGGGGGTCAACTCACATTGCAGGTCAAAAGTCGAGTACAAACTTTCTTTCTCTCAGGGTCCAACACACCACAGTGCTTGTCAAGGTCACATTCTTTTTCTGCAAAAATGTGAGAAAAAAAGCATTTTCTTTACACGCACATATACATTTTATTTATTTATATATACACATTGTTTTAAAACACATTTAGCCTAATGTTGATTATCAAACAAAAAGCCTCAGTAAGGACTTACTGGAGACCACTTTGTACGTTCTCTGCCCACGGAGATGTCCGGAGGCAACAGGGGCCGAGGCTGCATCGCCTCTCTGGGATTGAGGCCTTTCGGCTGAAAAAGGCCTATTGGGCGACGGGCCTCCGTGTGGCCATGGGGGGTCTCTGTGAGTAGGGGGAGGGGAGCTCCGAGTGGGTTCGATGGGAGGTGGCTGCTTAAAAACAGCTGATTCTGAATGACCCGAGTTTGAAGGTGAGTGCCTGATGGAAAGATTGCATATATTATACAGATTGTATATGAAGCTATAACCACAAATTACACCAACCTACATCAGATTTGCTGAATGAATATTTGTTTCTTACTAATTATGAGATGCTGATTCCAAAAATAGTCCTTGTTTCGATGTAGCACCTCATTTTGTAGCTCTTTTTTTTGCTTTCAACAACCATTTGTAAAGTCTTGTATTGTCACTTAGTCAACAAAAAAATGATTCCTGTCTTCACCCGAGTCAGGTTACAACTGAAACAACGTATAGAATTTTTTTCAGAATCACTCATACGCTTGAAAATCTTCAAAGTAGGGCTGGACGATTTAATCGATTTATTCATGTGCATTTTGATTAGCGGTAAATCTCAATCAGCTGTGTTTAAAATGTGCGGCAGTTGATACACAGAGCCGTAGATCACGTATATTATTGATTATTGCTACGCAATATCGTCTTCAGAATCGGAAGCGATTCATTTCTGAATTTGAACGCAATATTGCGTAGCTCCTCAGTGATCGACGGCTCTGTGTATCAACTGCCGCACATTTACCACTAATCAAAGAGCCGGCTTTAATGACGAAATGTCCATGAATAAATCGACGATTAAATTGCCCAGCCCTACTTCAAAGAAGTGAACAAATCAATTCTCATCTGATTTTCATATGCATGTATGAATGACTTTGAAAACATTATTTTATGCCTAATCTTGGTTTCCTTTCCCCCTCCCCCACACTTCTTTGCAGACTGTAAGTGCAAGTATGAATGTACTTCTTGTCATTAAAACATTTAACTTTGTTATTTTGACAAGTGTATTAAATCGATAGTTCAAGCAAAAATGCAGATACTGTCATTATGCACTCTTCCAAAACCACAAGACCTTTGTTCATACACAAATAAAAGATATTTTTGATGAAATCAGAGTTGATATTTTCTTTTCTTTATGCACAAAATGTAATCTATTAGCTTAATAAATTTATGGTTGAACCACTAATGTCACATGAATTACTTTTTACAATGTCCTTACTAGCTTTATGAGCCTTAAATGTTTCAGTTGCATTGCTTTCTTTGAAGGGTCAGAAAGCTCTCAGATTTCATAAAGAATATCTTCATTTGTATTTCAAAGATGAATGAAGATCTTACAGGCTTGGAAAACATGAGGTTAATTAGCCACAGAATTTAAAATTTTAGGTGAACTATTTCTTTAGAGTAGGGCTGGGCGATATATATCGAACGATATATTATGCGTATCTCGTCGGTAAAGCCGGTTCTTTGATTAGCGCTAAATCTCCGTCAGCTGTGTTTAAATGCAGCGCCAGTTTATGAACAAAGCCGTAGATCACTGAGAAGCTACGCGTTAGTTTCGCGGGTGATTCAATGGCGCAGCTTCTCGGTGATCTACGGCGTTCCTTTTAATAACAGCTGACGTAGATTTAGCGCTAATCAAAGAAATGGCTTTACTGATAAGATGCGCATAATATATCGTACGATATATATCGCCCAGCCCTACAAGCCACGCCCTCTTTTTTTCTCATTCAATACAGCACGGATGTAAAATCAGTCGCTGACTTCCGGTTTAATTCAACTGTTTACATAAAAGGTTCAAGTTAACCAAATAAAGGTATTTTATGGCACCACTTTGACAACCCTTTCGAACCTTAAATTTTAAGTGTACAACACAAAGTAGCAAGTTAGCTGTAAATAGTTTTATCTTGCTATAAATTGTTATGAATGAGTGACAAGTGAGACAATTTGTGCCGTTACCGCCCACAGTAAAAATCTGAATTCCAACTTCACATAATATATAGCTACACTAAGAAAACAAACCCCATAACACTGCCAGTAGTAAAACAACATAACATACTGAATATGCAGAGTTAGCCAAATAACTTGAACTTAAACTTGAAGCCCAACAACTTTCCAACTTGCAATTATAAGTTTGCTATAATTGGATTTGACTAGTTATGATTAGCTGCGCTACATTAATCCTTCCATCGAAGAAAGGGTTGGAAACGCTGGAAACGTGTTGCGTCGTGCCTGGTAAACTCAAGGTGTTAGATCTTCTCCACAAATAGCAGCATGTTAACATGTGAAGAACCATCTAAACTGGCTGGTTGTGAAACGCACTAGTTCTTCTGTTCGAAGCAACAGGCCCTGGTCTCATCTGCCTCATGTCTTTTCTCAGCCCTGTTGGTCTGCTCCCATCTGCCTCTGGGAGAACGAGAGTGTGAATGTGTTTGTGAGGGTCGACAGCAGGACACATGGCGCTCCGTCTGTCTGCGTTCAGATGAACAGAATGAACCCAACAGGTCCAGAACAGCTGATGGGAGGATGGAGAAACGACACCGACTCCATTTTCATTTGTCACTCATTTCTGCCTCTATCTTCACATCTCAGCCCCAATCACGCCCTCGCTCGCTCTCTTTCTACAAAACGGGAGTTTCAAAGCTCGTTTGTGTTTAACTGTTCTGCAAGTGCACAATTTAGTTTAGCGATGCTAACCGCGCAAATGAAACCTTCAAATGTTCTTTAAAACAGTGTAATTAATCCATTTTGACATTATTTGAAAGAATGAACACCAAGCGATTATATGAACTCTACCCTTGTTCTGAGTTTCTTTGGATGAAGTACAACAAACACAAAAAAACCACAACCAAAATTACAATCAAATTGCGCAAATAGCTATATCACATCAAAATAAAGAAGACTTCAGTGCTAAACAAAAATACTCTTTCAGCACTGAGGAGATCAACACAAGTGTCTGTCATTTGTAAATAAGACAGAAGAGTTAAAGCTGAAAGTCTATTTGCGAAATAGTAAAATTGGTTTAAAGGATTTGCTTCCAACTCTGATTGCATCAGATTCGCCTCTTTAAAAATCTAAAACCGTCTCTATTAAATCAGGCAATTATATACACTCTTAAAAATAAAGGTGCTTCAGAAGGTTCTTTACAGTGATGCCACAGAAGACTCTTTTTTGGTTCCACAAAGAAGCATTGAGTCAAAGGTTCTTTAAAGAACCGTCTTTCTTACGTTCTTAAAATCTTAAGAACCGCCGCAAACTACCTTTTATGAAACAGAAGGGGTCTTCAAAAGTTAAAGGTTCTTAATGCAACCATTTAGACGAAAATGTTCTTCTATATAGCACTGATTTGCGAATTGTTTATAAGTAAGAGACAAGGGTTTGCGCTGAAATAGCTACTACTTGTGAAAACGCTAAATGTTAAATAAACAGATTAGGCATGGGACGATAACCGGTTTCAAGCTATACCAAGTCCTGCGGTATCCATTTTTTTATGTGCTGTCAAAGACAGTAAGATTCACCTGTGTAGGTTAGCTGAAGGAGGTGAATCCCATAATATTTTTAAATAAGGTTATCGTCAGAACCCCATGGCTAAAGATCAGATCTTGATTCTAAATTAAATAGTCCAGACGCTTCAAACTTTAGTCATAATACAGTAGATGTTTCAGATCGCACCTCAGTCGTTATCACTTTAAAGAGACATTTGTGTACATTTTCTAAAGAAAATTACTGTCAACCAAATTGCGCGATTATATAGAAAATAAAGGAGCATGTTTGTGATGAAAAACGACAAATAAGCCAATTAAAAAAATATGCTATTTCAGAGCTTTTAACATAGAAATCAACTGAATTGTGTCGTAAATAGACTTATTTATGTTTATAAAGGTTCACTACTTGCGAAAGTGCTAAATTACTTTCCTAATTGATAAATTAGTTTTTTCTTGATTATAGATTGAACTTTTAGTCATAATATACATTTGTGATTATATTAAAGTCATTTCAAGAGGTTGCGCTTCCTCATTTAATCATAAATATGTTAGCTAATTTTGGCTTGCTGTCTGGGGGGGGCGAGCCGGGTGGACGGCGGACTCCGAGCCCTAGTGATTTGAACCCTAGCAAGGGCAGAGCTCGCCATCCGGCTCGTACCCTGCATGCTCCCCCGTAGGAAGGTGCGAGAAGGGGTGGAGGAGGGATGCAAAAAAAAGGAGATGGGTCTATTTATAGTGGGAAGGATGGATCTGATTGGCTGGTGAGATGAGGAGATGATTGGACAATTTTGTACGTGCTCCTCTTGAAACTCGTTTAGAGAAACATCACTTTATGAAAACAATGTAAATGAATATAAAATCACACTTACTTGATAAAAAGACACTATTTTTAAGTTTTGAGTCGTAAGGACATATGGGTTTGCTCTAAAATACTACTTCTTTATTCTACAGTAGAAATGCATTGCGTTATGGTCCAAAAGATCTAGATTTGGGTCAGGCACTGGATCACTGTGCCGAGTGGGATTACAGACGGACAGAGAGCTAAACAGCCGCTGGTTGGTGGCGAATGTGCCACACGGCATTACTGAAGCTCCAGCGAGCACAGAAGGAAATGTGACGGAGACTGTTACCTACTAACACAAACAAAGAGCGTTGACCTACATGAGATCTGAAGCCCAGATTCCTGGGAAGAAACACGTCTTCAGCTCATGCAGAGTGCAATATGTCAATTTAAGGTTTGTTTCTGGAAATTCCCATCATGCATCATTATAGTCTGACCTTCGAAGAGGCATCGGAAGTCCTACAAATATTGCAATCTAGTCACACTTCCATGGACCTGACAGTATCGCAAAGAACTCAAAACTAATCAGCCAGACAGGCTAATCATCAAATATTAAGATCACTGTGGCTTTGTTAATAAATAAATAACGTTCACATTTCTTGAATATTTGGTTGTACTCCAGCTAGTTAAAATCACATGAGATTTTAAATTAATATCTGCGGTAAAGCTGGCTTGAATCGTGTTGACTGTACAGCAATTCAATTACTTGGCACATTTGGGACTTTTCCCCATTTCTTCTGAATAATTAATGCTAATATTTATCTAATTCTTCTACAATTAACTTTTTCAGGCTACTGCCTTTCTCTTAATCAAAGTATCCAGTCCCAGCGTTAGCGTGCATTATATTGGATTAGTCAAAGTTTGCAAGGTTAGTAGCATCAAATCTTTGAAAGCTGGTTTTTAATTGTTGCATCGCTTATTTAAGAAAGACCTAAAAAGCATGTCAGCCATACCATACCAGTTTTTTTTTTTTTGCAGAAACTAGAACTGGACTTTATGTCTATGCAAGAAATCTTCTTAAACGCATACTAAAAGTTAGGCTATGTTATAGAGTGTTGCTATTAATACTTGCAATGCTAAAAAAATGTAAACCGAATGATAGTTGGATTGGTCATTAGACACAGATACTAAAGCGGTACCGGGGCGGTGCCATCATGTCACAGGTAACTGTTACTGTCCAAATGCCTTTCAACAGACACAAACTATCACATTCATTACTTAAGATGAGGATGCAGAGGTTTTCTTCATATGACAGAGACGAAGGTCACTGCAACCATAATAAACCGGTTACATGTCTGTCCATATTTATACATTAATACATCATTAATAATGTAAACGTCTGTGTATTAAGATTATGTCAATCATATTCAGCAAATGCCCATGTTTGGACATTAACTGTTAAGTTTTATAAGCTAAACATAAGCATCTGTCCATATTTGGGCATTATGTAAATATTATAATTAATAATGTCCCAGATATGCTCATATTCGAGCCTTAATGTTCAATTAACAATTTAAAATGTTGTGTGTATGTCCAATTTTGGACATTGATAACTAATTCATCAGGAATAATGTTTTCCAAATGTCCTTATTTAAACATTAATATTACTTAATTATGAATAATGCCCAACCTCGTCATGAACATCTCACTTAGCGTCTCATAAATCAGCGTTTTTAATATCTCCCATCATTTCTCTATGAATGCACATTGTTTATCATATTCTTGATCAGAATCATTGATGTACATGATCATGTTCGTGTCTCTAATGGCCTCAGAGGGGTCCAGCCCTGCCATGATGGAGATGCACTTGTTTTCCAGTGGCGCAATATTGCAACAAACGCCTTATTATGATAACAAATCAATTCAAACGCTTCATAACATGCAGCAGAAACGTTAAGCGCTCAAAAACGCTAACGAATGAGGGTCACTCACCCAGAACACGAAGGAATAGACGATGAGGAGCGTTTTGAGGCAGGTTATGACTGGTTTGGTCTCCATTCTCCTTGATGCCATGAGCGCAGTGGGTTTGTGCTGCTGTGATTCTCCGCTGCGCCTCCGCCGCTGCGCTCCAGTCACTCTAGACGCCCCTGGCCAATCAGAGACCGAGATACCCCGCGAAGGATCCGCCCAGCTCCGTCAGGCTCCCCTGCTGGCCAATCAGAGGAGGTGAGGGGGACGGCCGATCCCCGCCCTTAAGACGCGACGCCCTCTGCTGGACGTCACATGACAGTGACGACAGTTGCGCTAAAAAGTGAGGCAGGTGCCTTTGCGTCAGTGAAAAAGTGATAAAAAAAAGAAAACTGTAATATTTATATATATATATATATATATTTTTTTTTTTTTGTGAATCTGATTCGACCCTTTTATTTATTTTTTTACAAACAAAATATTTTTTTGCTTGCAAGCATTGTTATAGGTAGGATATAAAATGGCAAATTTGCTCGTTATATTTAACGTTTGATTATATATATATATATATATATTTGTTTATATATATATATTTGTTTATATATATATAGTTTTCCATTTTATTTATTTATTGTTTTTTTACAAATATTTTTTTATTATTATTTAGTTTTTTTTTCCATGCTTTCTTTCCTTGCTTAACTTTGTATAGGACTAAGATTATTCAAAACTAATAAAACTCTCATAAAGTAAAACCTTGGTGTCATAAATCAAAAGTGTTTATTGAGTTGATTATTCTTTATATTTCATACACACACACACACACATATATATATATATATATATATATATATATATGGTTGATCTTGCTTGACCTTACAAAAAATGAATTTAAAATGAAATACAGCATTTGTAGCTAACATTTATTAAAAATCTAAAGCTGTGTTTTTGTTGTTTTGGGGATTTTTGGCTACAGTATATTAGCTTATTTGTCTGATGATAAGTTGTAAGCATTTATTATATCACAAAAATGTTATCATATTTAAGTAGGCCTAACACAAAAAATTATGACACCTTTTACGTTTGGCTATAGTATTTAAGTTATCTATTTTATTTTGTCTGTCCGTATAGATATATAGATGGATATTCAGATTAGTAAAGTTTAAAATTAGACATAAGGTTTAGTTGGGCTAAACAGGATTATACTTCCAAGTCCCATCCCCTCTTTCTCTCAGTAGAAACCTCATGTGATCCCTCAGTCTAGTGTGAAATAAGTTCACACTTCGGCTTCAGTTTTAGCACGCAGTCATGCTATATTTGGCACTCCAAATTTGCAACCTATCGTCAAGCCAGCGTAGTGAGACTTAACTCTTGGCAATTACAGCAGGCCGATGGAGACGAGCACAACCACAACACAGCAGCTGTCACCTCGCGCTCGAGCCGCGGATGAAGAAGTGATGCGGTTTACACTCACTCGCCATGTGACGTGACCCCACTATTAACACCCTAAATGAACCAACAAAGTGAACAAACCCACAAGCACTCATGATCGCAGCTGCCGCGGGTGTTGGATGCCACTGAATATTATAAGTCTATGGATGAAAATATTTACGGTGTTCGATAGGGTCAAACAAACTTTGACCATTTGATGATAAACAAGCTTATGTGGATTCTACTCACTTCAACAAACAGGGCAGCAGGGTGCATGGAAGCCTGCTTCCATTACTGAAACCAAGCACTATAACTAAAGATAACAATATTTATTTATTTAAAACTATTTATTATAAGCGTCTGTTGCTTTAAATTCTCAAGCGCGTGATAGCAGGATGGATTCTGATTGGCTGTAAATTTCACTCATCAGCTGGAAAAAAAATCGTTCTGGAAATGACTCCCAAAGATATAGTTTCTCTGTACTTTATGAACTATATCTTTATTGTGTGAACGAGCCAGAAAACGAAATTCTCATAACTGCGAGATATAAGCCCCGTTCACACAGAAATATTTGTAAATTACGTAAAATTACGGGAATTACAAAAATGTGTTGTTCACACAGGCAACGAACGTCGTACGTCGAAGTTGCAACTTTTTAACGTTAACGTTTATTCACTCAGTTTCAAAATAACGAATAATCATTAACCGGAAATAACAACTCAATCTCACGAGCAAATCGTACATATTCATACGAGGTGCCAATTTTGTGCCAATTCGTACTACTTCATACGACCTCACTCGTACGATTTCGTACAAATTCATATGATTGGCCTCTCGTAAAATACGTACGATTTAGAATAGATCTTATTAATTCGTACGAGTGAGGTTGTACAAATTTGTACGAATTAGCCACTTCGTAAAATATTTACAAATTGCCGTGAGATCAGGGGCCTGTTCCATAAAACAAGTTTACCAAATAAGCCAGGCTTTTAGCAGATAGCCTGACTTATTTCAAAC
>JAUCNO010000044.1:4367462-4399468 GCA_032353835.1 Enteromius viviparus
TTTATGATCATTGATCAAATAATTTACAAAAAGTCATTTAGTAGAAAGAGACCTGATATTCAGTATTCCGAGCTTAATCATTTGTAAAACAGCTTTTATAAACCGCTTTTATTTTTTGAACATCAATTAAATTGTTACTCTTAGTTTGTGAATTAACTCTGAGCTAGTTTTTGTAAGATCTGAATTCCTGAGTTTAAATTTTAGAAAACTGAATTTGATGTTCTGAATTTCTTCTTCATCTTGAAGTCTTGAAGCTGCATTTTTAAAAACTAAATATTTGCATTCTCGGAATTCAGAAATTTTTTTAAACTCTCCCTTAAAAAATCATTTGTTATATTTAAAATGTTAAATATTTAAGTTAAAAAAAATCTAATATAGCTAACTATTTTAAAACCCATATAATATTCAGTTTTGTTAAATAACTCTTGTCAATAATTAAAATGTACATAATTAAAATTCAAATAGTTTTGTCATAAAACAAGCTCCATATGACTGGAGTATTATTGATTAAATTAAGCTTAGTCTGCATGTAGAGAAGGAGGCGGCAAGAGGTGAAGACTGGGGAATGGAAGCTCCGCAAATACACAAATAGAAAGAGCAAAGTGTGGGAGACATTTGACGAAATACTGAAAGATTATGACCAAAGTGCTGGCTTTGTCATTTGTAGGTTACCATTTGAATGTTGAGCATTATTAACTGTTGAATAAATGTTGACGCGGGACAAAATTCCCGATTTCCCAACACACTGAACTGAGCAATGCCATTGTACCATTTTAATAAGTTACTTTTAAACGCATATAGCTCAGTAATGTCAGTTTTATGTATTGTGATCCTGGCGCTAGAGAGCACGACAGACAACAGTTGTAGTGAACACAAAAACCCCGGAGGGTGGATTCATTTACAAACAGGCAGAGTGAATATTTCAATACGGTGTGGGTTGATGACGACGGCGCAGTGCTTCTTGTGAATGGTGCTTCCCTTTTCCTCTTCAGTGCAGGTGCCAGTGAGAACGGTGCTTTCAGAGTGTCCTTCGTGAGACCAGGGCTTCCTCGTTCACGGCGAGTCCTCTGTGGGAGAAAACAAGGGGAAGTCAAAACTTCGGCTCGGTGGTCAGCGCCTTCTTCAGGGTCTGGAACGCCTTCTCCGCTTGAGCTGACCACTGGATCCTTTCATGGAGCCCCTTCCTGGTCAGGTCTGAGAGAGGGGCAGCTATGGAGGAAAAGCTGGGGATGAAGCATCTATAATATCCCGCCAACCCCAAGAAAGCTCGTACCTGGGTTTTTGTTGTTGGTTGCGGAGCCTCCTGGACCGCCTGTACCTTCTTTGGTTGGGGCTTGACCAGTCCTCTCCCGATGATGAAACCCAGGTACTTTACTTCTGATCGGGCAAGATGACATTTGCGGGGGTTGGCGGTCAGTCCAGCCTTCCTGAGCTCAGACAGAAACCCTTCGCAGTCGTTCCAGGTGGTCCTCCCATGCCTCCGAGTGGATCACGACGTCATCGATGTAGGCGGCCGCGTATTCTCGGTGCGGCCGGAGGACTTCATCCATGAGCCACTGGAAGGTGGCGGGTGCCTTGTGAAGGCCGAAGGGAATGGTCCGGTACTGCCAGTGGCCAAATGGAGTCGAGAAGGCGGCTACATACTACATATACATCTAGTTACTATGAAAGTACACAGGTACTAGGGACACTTAATATAGTGGGATCTAATAAAAAAAGAGATCTGAGTGTTCAAGTATTCTAGTTGCAATGAGCAAAATTATAGCTTACACCACTAACTAAAAGTGTGAAATTGCATGGATTTATCACTAGAGTGTCTTCTCCAGGGAGAGATTTTACATTTTAAGAGGTAAGCTCAGAATTCTGAGAAAAGTCTGAATTGCAAGATTTAAATTCTGAGAGAGAGGGGGAAAGTCTTAATTGTGAGATAAAAATTCACAGTTACCTTTTCTAATATTTTATATTTCATGGTGGAAATAAGCTTTAATTTTAAATGATTGTGTGAAGTGTGCTGCTTATAGGCCTAACACATCAGCTCCAGCTCACATGTGCATAAACCCATGGGTCTTTTCAGACTGTGCTGTGTCCTTCTGCTCTGAGTCAGCCATTCAGGCCAGTGGAGCGTAAACGGTAAGGATTTGCCCTTAAACCAGCAGTGTTCCTAGACTGTCATTGTGTCTTTAGATGGCTCAGGCAGTAGCAAAGCTCTTTCCAGTCACTGCACAATAGGATGATAGTATCTGCAATCTCAGTTTAAAAGGGTTGTTATAGGTAAATGCATGAAAACATATGGTAGTGTTAAACACCAGAGAAGATTCAGAACAAGGATTCATAAAAAAATAAATAAATAAAGATGATGCCATTATTAGTTACTGGTTATAGTTACTCACCATCATGTCATCTCAAGCACAAGGGTATACATGGAGAAGCAACTTTACATTATAAATTCTGATTTGTGCTGCTTGTAGAGCAGAAGTAGTGCACTTCAGCTTTTAAATTAATGATGTTATACCAACCCTTAGTTATTTACCAGTTTATCATATATATGTGTGAGACTGACTGATACCCAGAGGGTTTTTGCGAGAAAACATCTTTGACACATAATTCTTGTTTAAAATGTATCAACAGCCCTGGCGCCCCTGTTGTTACAGAAGCAAACGTAACTTCCTGCAGATGTTGTATTTTTATTAAAGATCAGTGCGACTTGGAGTCATTTTACAGGCTGAAATAATGTTAATGTTTTCCTTTGTCTGTGAGTGCAATAACTTTCTTTAGTTAGTTATAAGTCATCAAGTGAATCAGCATGCAAGGCTTTTTAAATGTGGTAACGGTTTGTATGACTGTTACATTCACGCCAGGCTCCACCTTCACTCCTTCACAAAGATTCCAGTCACCCGAGTACTAATTGTCTACACCTGTCTGCACACCTGACACCAATACCAGCACCAATCACGCACCATATAAAACCACACATCACAGTCATCACATTGTCCAAGCTCGTTCCTGTGAAGTGGACTCACGCTAACTCCATAGCGACTTACCTTTATTCTCTACCTGCATTACTTACCTGTCATTCTCCTTGTGATTTTCCAGCTCCTTGTCTTCTCAAGTCTTCTGGATCTCCATCGACGATATCATCTATCTGTGGTGTGTGGTGCCGCTTCGTGTGGAAAGGAAAGGAATCTCCATCAGTCATCAAAGTTAACATTCTCCAACTATTCATATGAACTGTTTACTCACCTGTTTATGCTGCATCTTCTCTGTTTGAACTCATCTCTGTGTAAATAAACAACTTGTTGATTTTACTTACCTTTAGCGTCTGTCCGCTTCATAACAATTTTGTAATTTCAGATTTGCTAAACATGTCCTCTGAGTACTAAAGGATGTGGAGACGGTGATGGGCAAGGATTGATGTGTTAGTGGATCTGGACAGCAGTTCTGAACCTGAGGGGCCAGTGGAGCCAGCCTCGATGGGGGAGGATGAACCCTCTCACAGAGATCAACACATGACCAATTACAACCCATCAGTCCAACAGCATCACTTCTTGAAGGCATTAATGAGCAGCTGCACTGAAAAAAGTGCACAAGGCATGTCATTACTCCAAAGAAGTTGTTATACTTGATCTAACACAAATCGTTTAATTTTCTGTCTAGCCATTAAGTGTTATGTAAAAAGTTTGGTTGATTTAAATTAAAAGTAAGCCTTGTTAGTGTAAAGTAAATACATTTCTTTAAATCAAATTAAAAATATTGGTTTCCATTGTCACATGACTTCAAACATCATCAACGTGGTCATGCGTCTCGATGTTCAGCTTTCCGCCATCTTGTTACACCGCATGGATGAACTCGGCGTCGTAAAACGGGAATCAAGAAAATTGGTAAGTAATTTTAAACACTGCATTTGGGCTTGTTATTAACATTATACGTGTATGATTTCATAAAATATTATGTTGTACTGTTTTACATACAGTTAGTATTACTAGTTTGAAGGCTCTGATTCTGATTTACAAGTTTCCCCTCATCATGATGTTAAACCGAGTGGAAATAAAATAATAATAATACAAGTAAATTGCTTGAGGTGAGATGGATTGATATTGAAACGTAACGTTAGTATAAAGACTGTTTCGGGTAACCTTATGCTGAAATGCGATACTGTATTCTTTGGCGGCGCCATGTATAACGTAGCGTTAACGTTAAATGCTCGCTTCAGATGCTTGGTAAGTTATGGACTTAACGTTGTTATTAAGCTTTATGATGATGATTTTTTTCTTGATTTATTATGAAGCTCCCGTTCGCAAGGTATTTGCTCTGCTTACTTGTATGGTATCTGATTTATGATTTATGTTAACACATAACGTTAGTGTGGCAGGGGGGCGTGGGAAGGCGAATGGTGCAGCGGGAGAGTGAGTGTGGAGACGGGTGGTTGGAGAGTGAGAGGCTAAGTATTTGATTAATGACACCTGATTTTAATTCCAGTGATTGGAGAAGAGCTGGATAAAGAGAGAACTCCAGGCAGGCTGAGTTGGTTCCTGGTGGCCTGCGGCTGGGGTGTGTGAGCGGCAGTCAGAACCGCTGGACGGAGAGTTTGGCCAGCGTGCCTTTATGTTTGTTTTTGCTTTGCTGCCAGAGAGGCAATAAATAAGTTGATTTTGAAACTCATTTTTGACTTCCTCGTCCTTCATCTACGAACATTGCTACAGTTAGCTTTAGATGAATGTCCAAACACGTCTTTAGGGATGTGCCTAAACCTAATGGCGGTTAAGAGCAGGAGCAGCGCGCGCCAATTATGCTTTCACACTTGGCAGTGTTTGCCGCGCACAGCTGAACCGCAACTTGTACTGCAGTAAGCTATAGACAAGCTGTTGTATTTTCCAGCAATCTTCTCTGAACGATGTGTGCTTTAATTTATGTCATTGCCAACATACTTAGTTATGCGACTGCTTTATTATAGTTAGTAAGTTTTATTATATGTGTATATGAAAAAATAACAGAGCCTGTCAGCAAAAAGTCTGACCCTTCTCACATTTTGAATAAGAAATATTATATTTTGCCACGCAAAGGAAGGCTTGCGTGCAGATGCTAGATTGAATAGATAACGCTTTGAGATCCAAGACAAAATTAGGAAAGATTTCCAACAATAAAGTATATTTGGATTGAGTAATTGAATTGAAAAACTCATCTTAAAGCTAACAAATGCCTCTAGTTTTATTAATTTAACAGACCTTTGAAGTTTAGGTAAACTTTTTTTTTTATTTTTTTTTTATAATTTTTAAGCATTTTATTTTTGCATATGGCGAGCGTGAAACACAAAATGCATCAATGACACAATTTTATGGTAAGAAAAATCTGCTACTTTTCATGTTAATCAGGTCAGTTTAGATCAAAAGCAACGCACTGTCTGTCACTTTAGACTCGCCAACGAAACTGTCTCTGCCGCGCTGCTCTTGCTATGCACCGCTGCTGTGTGAAAGCTGTCATCTGTTAACATGGGCGCCAAAAAAAATACGCCCTGCTTATGCGTGCAGTGTGAAACCGGCGTTATTAAAACATATAGTGTAAAGAATCCTCTGTTAACTTTTATGTAAGCCAGTTTTTTTATTTCTCTTTGTCTTTTGTAGGATGGGGTACAGCTGAACAACAATTAGGACAGGTTTTGAATAATCCAATCACATGAACAATGTAAGTAATTCTCACCTTTTCTCACCAATTCTCTCAACTATTGCTTTGGATGCTCAGTTTTGTAATTTATCTTTCTTCTCTTCTATGCTCGAACTCACTATTCTCATTGGCAAGTAACTCAATGTGGAAATGCAAAGATTGTGGTGTCTCCAAAGCCAAGCGTTCTGAGCTTCTCAAGCATTTTAAGCTTGATCATAGAAATTTTGGACGGCGTCATCCTTATCCCTGTGCTTATTCAGATTGTCCTTGTTCATTTAATACTTGGAGTTCTCTGAAGAGTCATGTGTCAAGGAGGCATCCTCAGCATCCCCTTCAAAAAGATGCATTGTCAACTTATAAATGCTTGCTTTGTGAATACAAACACACATCTTCGTTCAAAGACTACTTCCATCACATTGGGCAGCACCTGAAAAATAATGAAACTGTTCCTTGTGTTTTTAGTGGGTGCTCATACAAAACCAATATTTATGGATCATTTAGAACACACAAGGCAAGAAAACACAAGTCATTCTCTGAAGAGGACTTAAAGCCTGGCATTGTTGTCAGTGAAAGACAAGTCCCTATTTTTTCTGCAGAAGATGACATTGAATCAGACGAAGATGTCTCACTTGATGAACCTACATCCTCTGATGTAATTACAGAAAATGCTGAAGACTTGTCCAAAGCTATAGAGAACAAATTAGCCTCAGTCCTATTAAAATTGGAGCACGTTTTTCTTGTACCTGGTGTGGCCATTGATGACCTTTTGCAGGAGTTGCAATATTTAATTAGTACAGTTTCAGTTCCACTTGTTAATCACACTATTCAACAGGTACTCCAAGAACATAATTTGCAGGTTGACAAAGTTGTTGTAGATGAGTTAGCCACCTTTCTTTGCCAGTCACATCCAATTCAATCAGCAATCAGACAGCAAGGTCCACTTTCCACTACATGGAAACGGAAGGCATACTACAAAGCCCATTTTTCAGTAGTAAAGCCTGTGGAGTATGTGCTTGATCAGAGTGATGGAAGGACTTTTCAGTACGTTCCAATTCTACAATGCTTGCAGCAACTTCTAAGTTGCCAGCCAATACTTGATAATACACTTCACTTAAAATCATTGTATAAAGGAGATGAATCTAAATACACATGTTTTTTTGATTCACTCAACTTCCAAAGGAATGAATTGCTTTCTGAACCTGCTATCTCTTTAATTTTGTACGTTGATGAATTTGAGATATGCAACCCCCTTGGTACGTCCAAAAAAAAACACAAGGTTTTTGGAGTTTATTGGATATTAGGCAATTTACATGAAGGAAGTCAGTCATCCCTGTCTGATATAAATTTAGCCGCTTTAATTAAAAGCAGTGATGTTAAGCGTTTTGGGTATGACAAAGTGCTGGAACCATTGATTGATGACCTTGTCACATTGGAGAGACATGGACTTTTCATTGAAAAACTGGGAAAGACTGTGAAGGGTACAGTTCAAGGCATTGTTGCTGACAATCTTGGTGCTCACAGTATTGCCGGATTTGTGGAAAATTTCTCTGGAAAATATGTCTGCAGATTTTGTACAGCATCAAAAGAAGAATACCAGACTCAAGAAGTTGGAGCTGAAACATTCTGCAACAGAACTGAAGAACTACATTCTGCTCATCTTCAGTTTATTAAGGACAATGACTTGCCTCACCATTTTGGTGTGAAAGGGGGGTGTGTGTTTTCAGAAAAATTATCACACTTCAGTGTCTGCACAGGATTCCCAGCTGATGTTATGCATGATCTCTTTGAGGGTATTGTCCCTTTTGAGATAGCTTTGTGCTTGACCGTCTTTTCATCTAAAAAGTATTTCACTTTGGAACACCTGAATAAAGCAATTCAGAACTTTCCCTTCAAATGGAATGACAAGACAAATCGTCCACATACTGTTCCTCCCACATTTTCTACAAGAAAAACAGTAGGAGGTAATGCCCATGAAAATTAGAGCCTGTTGAGGTTTTTTCCTTTTTTGATTGGAGACAAAGTGCCTGCCAATGAACCAGCTTGGCAACTTCTAAATGATTTGAAAGATATTGTAGACCTTGTTGTCGCTCCTTCACACACCAAAGTTTCTATAGCATATCTGGCTTTCAAGATATCTGAACATAGAATCAGATTCCAAGAGGCTTTTCCTGAGACTAAACTATTGCCCAAACACCACTACTTGGAGCATTACCCTAAGCTAATTGAGGAGTTTGGCCCTCTGGTTGCTCTGTGGACAATGCGATTCGAGGCTAAGCATAGCTTCTTTAAAAGAGTTGTGCGTCACACCAACTGCTTCAAGAATGTGCTCCTATCGTTGTCACAAAGACATCAGTTTCATATGGCATATCATCTGTATCAGTGCAGCTCTCTTAAACCAAGATTGGAAGTATCACATGTTTCTAATCTTCCCATTAATGTTCTGAATGATGACATATCACGGACAGTACAACAGAAACACCCAAACCTGGATGTTGTGTGCTTGGCCAAGGAAGTAACATTTAAAGGCTTCACCTACAGAGAAAGTATGGTCATTGCTCATGGAGAATGTTCAGGACTTCCAGAGTTTGGCAGAATTGTGCAAATTATTGTTTTGCAGGACAAACCACTGTTCATTGTCAGTAGACTTGATGCATGGTATACTGAACATTACAGAGCCTATGTCTTGGTCCAGTCTGCTGACAAGAAAATTGACCTTCTAGAGCACCATGACCTTACAGACCCATATCCACTTGTTCAGTACACAATTGGGGGGAGATGCATGGTGGCTTTGAAGAGATATATACATGTTTGAGGTTAGAATTGTTTATAAATTCTAAGAAAAGTGCACAAGATGTAGTGAACTTGTAAATGTCTAGCAATTATCTATTATTTGTTCTGTCTAATCTTCATTTTCTTTTTTCCAGAATCTGTTAGCATGTCAGGAAGACGATCTGCCAAGCTTTTGGTGATTGTGAGTCAAGATGATTCAAGAAAGTTGCTTCTGCCAGATGGGATTCCTGAATCGTTGGATGAGCTCACTGAAAAAGTGAGGGAAGCTTTTGGATTAAACTATAGATTCAGACTACAGTATCAGGACAAAGATTTTGGGGATGTATTTGTAAATTTGACGGACACTGGAGAACTTGACAGTCTTTTCACTCTAAAGATTATCCCATTGCCAGACAAAGACTCATTCACTGCTCAAACAAATGATAAGACCCAGTTGAATGATGATGCTCTATCCTCTATTGGCTCTGGAGACACTGATGATACAATCATCCTCTCACCTTCTGACTCAGAAAACGTTTCTACAAGAAATCAACAGTGGCCAAAAGAATTTAATATTCCACGCTTTTCTTATGACACTGAACTCCAATTAGAGAGAGGAAATGCTCTTTTTAAAGCTAACGGAACAAGGCTGGCTGTCACTCCCAAGATGAAGTCTGATATTCTCGAGAAGGTTTGTGATGAAATATACAAATATAAATCTTATCCCAGCAGTGCAAACTTCTGTGAAGTTTCAGAAGCACTTATCAAGAAACACCCTTGCTTAGCAGAAAAAGGATCCTTCAATGGGTGCTATGGGTGGACACAGAGACTCAAAATGAAGATGGGAAACCTACGCACACAGTTGAAAGGTCTTGGATGCCCTGAGTATTTGGTAAATTCTCTGAAAACCAAAGCCTCAGACCATGCTTTTCCAGCAAAAAATGTTAAACGACCCAAACATGGTGAGGCCAATCATATCCCATCCCTTCCTGCTGGAGAGACTTCAGCAGACCTTGAAGTTGAGCGCCTGGCACTTTTAAAGGAAGTGAAGAAAAGAAACAATGCATTGACAGTCAGAGAAAAAATGACAAAGACGTTTGCCTTACGCAGACAAGAGATTGTGGAAAACCAACCTAGTGTTCAAGAACTGCAAGAAAGATGGCCAGCTCTGTTTCAACAAGAGGAGGTAAAAGCACTTATTTTATAAAAAAATATTAAAATGTAAGTGACTAATCCTGAATTTACCATAGTTTTTACCATGGGATTTTAGTATGTAGTATTTTTGAAAATGTCTTGGATGCCCTGATTATTCGTTTTGTTGTGTAATGCTTTGTGTGTGTGTGTGTGTGTGTGTGTGTATGTATTTTTACAACTAGTTCTTAAAGTGAAATATATTTCTTCTTCTGTTTCTCTTTCTTATAGATTAATGCAGAATTTTTGCGCATCACAACCTTACCTTTACAATCTAGATTTATGGCCTCTTTGGACAGACAGAGCGTCCAGCTTCTCCAGGTTATTAGGAGCAAAGGTGGAGTCCTTCGTGAAAAAACTAAGGACACTATAAAAGTTATGGATCAGGTATTGGTTGCATGCAAACAAAATTGCTTGTGGCAATCAGTTTAGTAGTGTTTTGGTCAAATAAAAACAATACATCTTGAACATTTTGTAGAGTCTGGACATTAACATCAGAAGAGAGTGCCTGCTGAAGTGCCTAATCATGTATCTTGGTGAAGATGCAAGCTGTCTGATCAAAGAATACCAGGTAATGTAGACAATGCAAACTACTTAAATTTTCTCCATCCATGTTTGCCTTAAAGTTATATTTCACTACCAAATCAACATTTCCCCATCTTTTACTTTTACCTATCTTAATATGGTATTATTCTTGAATAACAATGCAGGTAATGTTACAATGTGGTCCTACTAAAGGTCTTCTCAAGCCTTGAGGGTGAGTAAAATGTGGGGAAATTTTGATGTTGGTAGTGACATATCGCTTTAAAGTAGTTCAGTAATTGTTGTCATTTACACATCAGCCTGTGTGACTTTTCAAATAGAACACAAAATAATATATTTTGACGAATGTTGTTAAGGGCCCCCGTTCTCTTGCATTAATACATTAGTACACTACAGTAATATTGAATGGGGCCTGTACTGTTCTGTTACCAACATTGTTAAAAATTCTGCAGAGGACAGTAATTCATACAGGTTTGAAATGACAAGAGGGCGTATAAATGACAGAATTTTGAATGTGAACTACTCCTTTAAAAGTGGTTCACCCAAAAATCCATTTTGAAAAATGTTGAGTAGATAAATGCCTCTGATTGGCCGTTGTGGTACTACACTCAAAAAAAATATGTCTGTGAATGTCTACAATGGTCAACACATTGGAGTGTTTGATTGTACAAATGGTTAAGTGTTAAAAGCATTTTCAAAGCCAAAGAGAGTGTAATGCATGTCTTTACTCAAAAATGAAATATTTGTCATTACTTCCTCTACTCTTGCAATAAGCCTTACAAATGTTAATTTTACACTGAACACAAGTGAAGATTTAAATATATATTATACATTATACATATATATATATATATATATATATACATATATATATATATTTAATGACAGTTCGCAGCAGGCATTGACCTTCAAAATAGTGTAATACAAATATATCTATTTTTTTCCTCTTCCAAAGTCCCTTAATTAATCTCTGTTCTTGTATGTTTTTAGGCTGACCAGAGGGAGGAAGCGGAGAAAGAATTTGAAAAGACCACCATGGCATTTTTTTGTGATCCGTGAAAGTGATGCTCTTAGTTGTGCACTGGACATTTCCATTGTCATTGACGGCGTGGAAGTACTGAATGAGTTGCCCTCTGTTGCATGTGCCTGTGCCATGATGTTTGGACTCATTTATGCACTGAACTTAAAATATCCAGAAGAACTGAAATACACTTTCGAGGCCTTTCAAAAAATAATCATGGACATAGAGAGTAAGCAGATGAGCCGAAGGGTGCAGAACCTCTCTTCAAAGCTGCTGGAGTAAATTTGTTTCTTTTGACCCAGGTACAATGTTCTGCTGATAGTAAATTCATTCCAATATGTTGGACTGTATAAAGCCGTTTATATGATGTTAACTGTACGTTAACCTGATTTGTTTTATCTTGGTTAAATTCACGTTGTTTACTCATCCTTAAGCTATTTACTATTAGTATAAAAATATTTAACTTTTAATTATATTTGGTTCAATGACATTTAATGACCATAATGAGAGAAGTTTTATTTTTGGGTAAACTATTCAATTAAGGATGAATGTTTTTTTTTTTTTTTTTTCTACCATTGGCTAATTTTGTAGGTGTTTTATTAATAATTTGGTTTTGCACTGCCCATTTTAAACACGTTTTTGGGGTAAACTTGTGTTAACTTCAGAAGAAAGGTCAAGGTTTGATTGTTTAGTCAGTTCTAAGTGACTGTTCAGGAAAAGTTTGCATGTTTCTCTTCGAAACCATAACTGATAAATATGGTGAATTTACATTGTATCCAGTGTGTCTACGTATATGGACACTAAAAACTGTTATACAGTATGTTTATATAAGAATACTATACACATTGTAGAAATGTTTTATGACACAAATTGTCAAGTTTATAGTGTTTACATTGTAAGACAGTGTATTGTATGGTAATACTGTACACATTGTTAAAAATGTGTTATGACAAAATAAATTGACAAAATGACAAAGGTTTGATGCTTGAAGTTGTTCATCTTAGATGATAAAATTGCACATTCTAAAAGTAAATAGATTTCTTTATATTACATTATAATTTGAAATTGTATTTGGTTAGATATTTGGTTAGATGTAAAGTAAAATAATTAAGTTAATACAAAGAGAAAACATTATGACAAAGTATAATGTATAATTTCCTTATTAAACCTAAAAACTTTATTTGATTCAAAGATGCTTTTTGCTTTGGCTAAGTAATGGATAGTTAATTCTTTCCAAAGTAAAATTTTTAAGTTGATGAAAAGTAAACTAATTAGATGTAACAAGTTGACGCAAACATTTTACTTTGATCCAATGAAACACTTTTTTCAGTGTACAGTAGATGAGATGTATCCCTTTTTTGGAGCCGCAATCTTGATGTCTTGCATGCCTTATCCACAGATAAGAATGTTTTGGTCTAATGCCCTACAAATCCCTGCCATGATGTTTATCTTACTGGTACAGTGATGATAGGTTGTGATGCTCTCCACTGTTCACTCAGAGCAGCCAGAAGATACTTGCCAGCGGTGGTCCAAGAAGGGCAAAAAGTATGTTACCGTGACACGACCAAGCATCATGCGCAAGTACAGCTCAAAGATGGGAGGTGTTGACATGTCAGATAGGATGATGAGCTACTACCGAATGTCTGTGCGAACAAAGAAGTGGACAATTCGCATGTTGATGCACTTCACAGATCTTGCCCTTGTCAACAGCTGGCTGCTATATCGCAGAGATAACCAGGAAAATGTCACCCCAAGAAAATCTATCTTGAAGTTTTGCATTGTAGTGGCTCAGGTTTTCTTCATCAAGTGTGATGTTCTATGTAGGCTATATACTCTGATGTTTACATTTTCAAATAAACTGTGAAAATTTGTCAAATTAACTTTTTTACTAATGGAGTCTATTTGTGTCATACAGTAAGATAGACCCACTGTACTCGCATGAGGACATTCATTTTTGAGAGAACTACTTATTGTATTAGGCTGAAATTTTTAATTTTTAATAATCAGGACCATCAGGCCCCAACAGCAAATCATATTTTATAAAGTTATGATAGACCCACTGTCCTTACATGAGGACATCCTTTTATGCAAAAACTACTTCTTGTACAAAAACAAATATTAGTTTTTATACTTGTTAGGTCCTACTTATCCCAAATAGCAAGAACAATTATAAAATGCACACCAGGCAAACTCTCGGGTCTCAGGAGGTTAAATGGAAGACATTTGGGACAACCAGAACTCTTCCTGGAGCTGGCTGTCTGGCCAAACTGAGCTATCGGGGGAGAAGAGCCTTGGTAAGAGAGGTAAAGAAGAACCCAAAGATCACTGTGGCTGAGCTCCAGAGATGCAGTCGGGAGATGGGAGAAAGTTGTAGCTCCACCAGTCGGGGCTTTATGGCAGAGTGGCCCAACGGAAGCCTCTCCTCAGTACAAGACACATGAAAGCCTGCGAGTTTGCTAAAAACACCTGAAGGTCTCCAAAATGGTGAGAAATAAGATTCTCTGGTCTGATGAGGCCAAGATAGAACTTTTTTGCCTTAATTCTAAGCAGTATGTGTGTGGAGAAAACCAACCACTGCTCATCACCATCCAACCTAAAAGAACTGGAGAGCATCTGCAAGTCCCCCAAGTCCTGTTGTGAAAAACTTGTTTCATCTCTCCCAAAAAGACTAAATACTGAGCAAAGGGTCTGAATACTTAGGAACATGTCATATTTCCGTTTTATTTCCGTTATTTCCGTCAACAAGGGGGTCTGAATACTTTCTGTCTATATATATATATATATTAGAGAGAGTGAGAGAGACAATAATGTAAAATCCGTACTTAATGCTTAAATGAATGCTGTAAACAAGCAATTAAGTCAAGCATCCTCTTTTAAATGTCTTGCATTAGATGCATAACTTTTCAACAACTTCTTGTTGCTGTTTTTCAGACTTCAGTTCCGTGCTGATCTCATAAATCTTAACCCACAGCAGACAGACGGCAAACATGGAGCAGTACACCACAACTAGTGGAGAGCAGATAGTGGTGCAGACCAGCGGCGGACAAATTCAACAACAGGTAATTTGTGACATGCAGATAATGAAGTTAAATTAGTATATGTCAGAGATGCATAGACTTTTATTTTTAATATATCTACTTATGCAGCATCTCAATGTTTTATCAAAGCACAGAAGTTTTTTTATGTTTTTTAATTAATTTGAGAGAGTCACAGTCCCTTATCTCTGGCCCAGGGCACATTGACTGCAGTACAGTTGCAGACTGAGCCTCAGGTAGGCCAGACTGCAGCCCAGCAGGTCCTTCAGGTAGTGGTTGGCACCTCTGCTGTCTGCAAATCTCCATGCATGCCATCTCAACATTGCATTGCACAGAGATCCGTTTGCTAGTATTGCATTATAATAGTGGTTAATGCAATGCCAAAATACCCTTTATCTGTGACCTTTGTGCTTTTTGCATCTGTCTCAGTTTATTTTATTTATCATGCACTTGATTAACAAGAACTTGAAGTGTTCAAATGCATGAGTTTTTAGCATGCTTTGTTTTTTTGCGAAATGCATTGTAAAATCTCTTAGTACATAACAGCCGCACCACCAGGTTTCTTGCATTTGGAAGTTTACAAATATTGCATTTACTCGCATGCATCTGTGTTTTGTATTTTCATAATGCTTACGTAATATGCATCTAAATATCAGTTGGCACATAATATCTTGGTAGGAAAGTTTATTTGAAAATAATAGATTACCTAAAAATGAAAGTTCTGTCATTAGTTAATCAGCCTTATGTTGTTTTAAGCTTTGTGATCAAAGTGCTATAGATGGTCTACAACAGGTTTTTTAGCAAAGGTTTGATTATGCCTTACATATTTCCATATCAAATACAATACATTAGGCTTTGTAAGGTATTTGTCTTTGAAGTTGACATAAAAAAAAGCTTGTTTTTCAATGCATCCTCTCCAAAGGTCCAAGGGCAGCCTCTTATGGTACAAGTCAGTGGGGGTCAGCTCATCACTTCCTCTGGGCAGCCCATAATGGTCCAGGCCATGACAGGAGGACAAGGCCAAACCATCATGCAAGTACCAGTATCTGGTACACAGGGGCTACAGCAGGTGGGTGGAGTTAATAGTACAATGACTTGTTGGTTAAAATATACTGTCTTTATTAACACATTTAATTTATCTAAAGGTAGTGCATTTGTATTCATATAATTTATTTGATCTAAATTATAAATTTATATATACATATATAAACATATATTTTTCATAAATATATACATGCATGTGTATGTAAGCTTGTGTGTTCCATAAAGCCATGCAGGTATTAAGTTGTAATAAAATTATTTAATGTGGCACAGATTCAGTTGGTACAGCCCAGTCAAATCCAGCTTCCGGGTGGACAGACATTACAGCTACAGGGTCAGCAGGGACAGACCCAACAGATCATCATTCAACAGCCACAGACAGCAGTCACTGCAGGACAGAACCAGGTGACTTCATTTTGTCATGTTTTTGAGGAAATATAAAGGAGCACCCTTCATAAACTGCACTCTTGTAATTAAATGCATATAATTAATAAAGTTCACAATAAATGTTTTTTTAGGGTCAGCAGCAGATCACTGTACAGGGTCAGCAGGTGGCTCAAACCGCTGAAGGACAGACCATCGTTTACCAGCCTGTTAACGCGGATGGGACCATCCTACAACAGGGTAACACTTCTACTCCTCTGCAGTACACTGAGCCATAAACATCACGCTTTTGACATGTAATTAATCTGAATGTATTTTGTGATTGTCCATCCAGGAATGATCACCATTCCAACTGCATCTCTAGCAGGAGCTCAGTTAGTCTCAGCTGGATCCAACACAAACACCACCAACACCGGTCAGGGCACAGTCACCGTCACTCTTCCCATGGCAGGAAACATGGTCAATGCTGGAGGAATGGTCATGGTGAGGAAATGTGCGCTTTTTTATCTATTACCAAAAGCGAGTTCTTGCTATAGAGATAATCTATTTAGATCACACTTCCTAATCTTGTTGTGCGCGTTTATAATTGAATCAGATGGTCCCAGGGGGTGGAGCATCAGTTCCCACCATGCAGCGGATTCCACTTCCTGGAGCAGAGATGTTGGAGGAGGAACCTCTCTATGTCAACGCTAAACAGTATCACAGGATCCTCAAGAGAAGACAAGCCCGTGCCAAACTAGAAGCTGAAGGCAAAATACCAAAAGAAAGAAGAGTATGTGTGCTTTTATGGCAATGACCTTATTGTTATAACTCTTTATGAAAATACAGGAAATATTTATTACGTTTATATTACATTTTTACAAATAAATAAATGACACATCTATACATATATAATATTTTACTTGAGGTTTGTTAGAAATCCCTTAAAATAATAAACTACTGCAGTTAATTTAGCCTGATCGGCTTAACTTAACTTAGGCTTAACTTTTTATTAAATTATTTGCATACGGAGTTGAAGTTGGTATTCCTTCATGAATTAATTTAGTTTGATCTTTTTTTTCTTTGATCTATTTAATCATTATTTATCTTTGTCATGAGAACAGCAAAGCAGTTTAATTTTCGTCTAATGAATTAAAAATAGTTACATTATTGAGAAATAAGATTTGACAGGTTTCTTTGCAAATATTCAATATATTTTCTTTACCACCCAGAAATACCTGCACGAGTCCCGTCATCGTCACGCCATGGCCAGGAAGCGTGGAGACGGTGGACGTTTCTTCTCTCCGAAGGAAAAGGAAGAAATGGCCATGCAGGCTCTTAAGGTGAGCGAGGGGCTTGAGCTCAGCTCTCATTGGCAAGCCACCTCTGCCCCGCCTCTTGGGTAAACTATCCAATCCCAGCCTGTGTCCAACCCAAGAGACTGTATGCACCTAATTTACATTAGACCATCCATACCCTGCAGCTCTGTGTCTGAGCTACCTCATGCATCTGTGGCACACTCACATCCAAACTGTCTCTGTCTGTGATTTAACTGACATTTCCAACCAATTAAACTGAACATGCATACTAAGATCTTAGTATATATGTTCCAGCATATAGTATACAATGTACAGACTAAACCCCATGTTTCTGACTTCTATGCTGCCTTGGAGCATTTTTACCACTTTTAATAATTCCATTATTTAGGGGCAAATCTTTATGTGCAGCTTAAAGATAGATGTTTAAACCCTGCTGATTGGAGGTGGCTTCTTTGAAAAAGCTTAAGTTGTAAACATGGGTAATTAGCACATTTGATCCTGTCAGTGTGAAAGGTTTCTTATCTTCAATGTCTGACTGCTACTTTAAAAGGAAATCTTCAACCTCTACGTCTTTGCATTTCTGCCGTTTGTCCTACCATGCTGAATTTCTACCCAGACTGCTTGTGATACTCACTGGATGTTGCGATGTATTAAGCAGTGTTTTTGTCACTTTTACCATCTTACTGGTATGAATAGCCATTCAAAATGTTCTGTTTTCATTTGTGATGTATGGCTTGGCTTGCACCCTTCAACGCTCTTCTGTTTTTGCCCAGAGCTGTGGCTTTGGTATTGCTTTTGCCATTTAGTGTTTTTTACAGTGGGCTGTATGTGGGCTCTTGTTTGCATTTATGTTTGTTACATGATATATATATGCCCTTTTTATGCAAATAAACCTTTGTTCATGATTTATACGTGGTTAGTAATGCTTGCAGTTTTTTACATGTTGAACCGTGTTAACCGAGATGTTGTGTTTTGGTCATTTTGACCCACACAGGATTTTCGCTTTCCCCAAAACAAGCTATTGTTACAGCATTAGACTAAAAGCTACTGACTTTGTCACATTTAAGAACTAGCCAAATAATTTTGTACTTTTTGTGTATTACCTGTATTCATACTGAAAGAAAACAAAAATATGGAATTCAAGATTTGGTGATAATATAGTATATTGAGAGATTTACAAGCAATTAGAGGCTGATCATTTCTGACCAGGGGCAACAAGTTAGGTAAAGTATTTTCAGAACAGCATATACAGCATCAATATATTTTTTTTATTGCATATAAGGGTTGCATACAAACTAATTCAGATTAGTCATATATCTTTATTAACTGATTAATTCGCCAGATAGTTTTAATTCATAGGTTTGAGTCAATCACTAATATTTTTGGATATATCAGATACATTAACAACTATCAGAATATTTGTCAACACTTTTTTTTTACAGTTACACCTAGTTGTTTAGTAGAATGCATATTACTAGAATATTAGCAATTTGTTGGTACTAAATAAGCACATATTAATGCCTTATTCTACATCCCTAATCCTAACTTCACAACTATCTTCCTAACTATTAATAAGCAGCAAATTAGGAATTTATTGAGGAAAATATCATAAAAAGTGTTACCTATTCTAAAGTGTTATCATAAATTCTCACGGTTCCACCAGGTAAGAGTTCAGCACCAGTTATCCCTCATAGCATGTAGTGTGAAAGGCATTTTCATCATCTTTATTTATCTTCCTTTTTCCTCACAGAAGTCTGAACAGGATCAATCTGAGGAGGACACAGTGGCCCAGATGATTCAGGTGGCATAAACTACCCTTTTCTTGTTTAAAAATTTTTTTTTGAACACATGGTTGATTTTGATTTCCCCTAAAGTCTTGTTCATAATTTTCTTTATTTCATCCCTTGTATAGAAGAACAATGTTTTTGTTATTCAGTACTGCTAAGTAAAACATGCAGATAATGGGAATTTGAGTTTTTGACCATCTCACCAAGCAAAAGGCGCTTGTTCGTTTATTTATGAGGAATGACTTTTTACTTTAGGGTCAAAGGTTCATGATTTGTATAGACATTTCATTTCCACTCATTTCTTTATTTAATGAAAAAGTGACAAATAAGAATCAATCACAAAAATGTGAATTACAGTTGAGTTTTGTACATGTGGGATGTACTGGATCAGACTGTGAAATGTTACAATTTTCTATGCACTTGCGCTTTTTAGTTGATCCACCAAACCATTTGTACTGTATATCCCCCAACTCCAAAACATCCTTTAGTGAAAATATTCATTTATCTCTTTGTATTTTCTATTGATGTCTTCCTTATTTGAGAATAAAGGCTGACACTCTGTACATGGTTGCAAAAACCTGCTTTTCAACTTTTAACTTGAATGCAATGTTTTGAAACATACTGATATGTTAGACCATTTTTAGCATCTACACATTCACAAAGGATATGTCTGGCCATGTTTGTGTTTCCCTTTGCCAAGTTACAGACACACCCATGATTGCCATTATTTTTAGATCCCAGATGCATCTGTAACCTAAGCTCTACTGGAGCTGTTTTATTTGAGGTAAAGGAATAGATCATCCAAAAATGAAAACTCTGTCAGTGTTTACATGATTTATATGACAGGATTGTCATAAATGGGTTAACTGCCATTTTAAGATAGAAAGCACATGGCTTTATAGGGTTAGTTCACCCCAACCCGTAAGGCACTCGTCCATCTTCAGCACATGAATTAACATATTTTTGATGAAATTGGAGAGCTATCTGACCCTCCATAGACAGCAACACAACTGAAATGTTCCAGGTCCAGAAACATAGTAAATAATCCATGTGACATCAGTGTCTCAACTTCAGTTCTGTTCAGCCAGTCACAAAACTGATGTTGAGCCGCCGATGTCACTTACCAATGTTTCTGGACCTGGATCTTTTAGTTGCGTTGCTTTCTGTGGAGGGTCAGATAACTCTCAGATTTAATCAAAAATATCTTAATTTGTGTTCTAAAGATGAACGACAGAATTTTCATTTTTGGGTGAACTATCCCTTTAAGAAGACTTGATCTCCCCAACACTAGGATGCACTAGAATAGAGTTAATCAGGCTACAGCAGATTGATCCTTCTTCATCTCATATTTGCATATGAAGAGAAAGGCATTTAATTGGATAGTCTGTAAGAAATGGTTATTTTTTAAATGAAAGGGCTTCGAGAACACTTGAAAGAACACACAGTGTGTCCTCAACGCAATGCAAAACATAGATCATCAATACACACAACAGATGTTAATAGCAGTGTGTTTTACAAAGGGCTAGTTTGTTGAAAATGGAAAATTCTGTCAATATTTATTCACCATCTTGTTAATGCAAACCTGTAAGATGGCATTTCTTACATTGAACATAAAAGTAGACACAAAAATCATAAGGGTGCTTAACAACATCAGGGTAAGCAAAAGGTGACAGAATCATAATTTTTGGGTGAACTGACCCTTTAAAAAATACTTAAATACTGAAGCAAACTTCATGCATTTTCAAATATCCGCTTCGCCTTCAGTTTTTGGCAGGGAGCTGACATTCATTACGCTTAGCATTTGGGCATGGTCCCCCTTGACATGTACCAGGAGTCAGATGGCCACACATCTGCCCAAAAGTTCAATGTGAATTTCCTTTTGAATCGTTTCAAAAGATTCCAGCGAAAGCTTCTCATTCTCTCGTGAAAACGACACTAATCCCACGGCAGCATTGGGCCACGCTTAGGAAGAAAGGTAGGATGATTATGTCTAAAACGCTGCTCCATAAAGTTTGCAACCACCCGGTGTTTATCACGACGACTTGCACACATGGCGTAAAGAACCTGAAACCGAGAAAAAAAGTGAAAGCTTAGAAGTTTTGTTACCTTTATGTAATTTAATCTTATATTTAAAAAAATATATGGAAGCGAAATACAAGCAATTTAGATTTTCTTTCTTATAATTGTATGAGGTAAACTCAACTGCGAGTTATGAAGTTAGGATTATGTGATATAAACTCAGAAATGCGATTTATAAAGTGGCATATAAATGTGCAATTGCAAGAAAATAAAGTTATTTTGTAAGATAAAAACAATAAGACAGTTTTATGTTTATGTATTTCGTAATTCTGACTTTTTTCCTCAAAACTGTGAGATAAAAAGTAAAGCAAAAAAATTAACATACTTATTTTTTTAGAGAGTAACGCAATATTGTAATGCATTACTTTTAAAAGTAACTTTCCCCAACACTGGTTGTGTATATTTTCTGATTTTTATATTGTTCTGTTCAAATATAAAGGAAATGCTGCTTGTAAGTTGTTTAGTAAAAATCGACTTCAAAGATGCATGTTTCTCAGTTTAATTCATGGTGATAACGTTACAAAGGGCTATAGTTTATTAGAACAGTGCTGCCTCCTTCTGAAATTATTTGTATTGAAACACCTTTCCTAAGGTTAATTGTCAATAACTAAAATATAAAAAATAACAAATACTGTTACAAATGTAATGTCCATTGTTAGTTCAAGTTAATACATTCACTAATGTTAGCGAATGCTAGCACTAATGTTGGGGGGTGTTTCCATAAAAAATATAAAAATCAAGACATCCAGTTTCTGTGTGAATGCTTAAACACAATGATTATAGGTGGAATGAGATGTGAGGCAAGGGGCACCAGGTAAAATCTGGCCTAGGGCAGCAAATTGGCCCTGTTCCTGGGTCTGCTAAATACGAGTTTATTAACTCACAACTCATATTTATGGATGGCTGTTTCAGCCACTGAATAAATAATAAAAAGAAGGCAATTGCGAGTTTTTAATCTCACAATTCTGACTTTTTTTTCACTAAATGATGAGTTTACTGACTTTTTTCATTGTGCCATAGACTATGCATGGAGCCCATTTTGTATCTCACAATTCTGCCATTTTTTTTCTCAGAATTGCATGTTACAGTTCTGACTTTTTTTACATATTTTGAGATATAAACTTGCAATTCTGGATAAAAGCTTTTATGCAAATGTAAGTTCGGAGGATCTACTCATACCAGATGTGAACAAAGCTGAGGATGGCGAAGAGAATCCCTGCGAAGAGGGACACTGGAACAGCCAGCAGAGCTGTGATGACACGGTAAAACCAGACCCTGGACACCTCAAAGAGAGCATGACTCCAGATCCACACCCGATCCCCGCTGCGCACAGACGCCGGCTCTGCTATCACATCCTCAAAACTAACCTGTCAGAAGAGGACTATCAGGAAAGTAGCATCTTCACTTTACCTTCTACTTTAAAATAAAAACGAACCTTTAAAGCTAGTCGAGTCACTTGATTGAAAAAAATCAGTCAATGAGCTATTTTTCATTTAAGCAAGTAGTAGACCTATTGTAAGTATGAACACTGAATGGCCAACAGTACACTGTAAAATTTAACAACATAACATTATAAGTTTTATGGTACATTTGCAGCTAAATGCGTAATTTCTATTAACTGATATCATTTATATACCAACCTATTAAAGTACTTTAACCTGTTTTGCACCTCTGTAATACACTGATATACACCAAATACAGGTGGTGATGAGAAAGTCACATGATGAACCAAAGCCTATCAAAGGCCGGTTTTAAATATGAACATATATAGAAGGTGCTCAGAGTCATTCACACAAACACTAATATGCAATAAACAGAAATATGCAACAAACATTAATTTAACAACATTACATGTAACACACAATCCTAATAAACATAACAGATAAGAAAAAACGTAATTTAAACAAAATTTGAAACACAATTCTGGGAATGTCAGTTTACGGTATTTCCCTGTAAATTTTACAGGAATTTACTATTAACCATTTAACAGGTCTGAGCTCATTTTCACATAAATACATCACCAGTGAACCTGACAACAATAATCATTTAGATTTGATTTTTTCATTTTATTAATTACAGCTAGCTTCTACATGAACATGAAAGCTAAAGCTGGCTAAGCTAATCGTTCACTAACATGCATCCAATTACAAATACACTTGACAACAATAGACATGAATTTACAAGTATGTAGGCCCATCTAAATTTACATGACTAAGCAGCTTTACTAATATTGTCTAAGCTAATAATCTTTCACCACCATATGTTATTCAATAACCAATAAATTGGACAACACTATTAATAAATCATGATTTAGATGATTCATATTTGACAATTTAGACATTGTTTGACATACATTTAGCTTGTACATTAAGACAAAGCTAGCTAAGCTAACATTTAGCTAAGCGTTTCCCAACACACATTAAAGCTCTGATAAACCTGACAGCAACAGTAATAAATTATGATTTCGATTCAGTTTTACATTTTTGTATGTATAGCCTCCACATGAATAGGGAAAAACTGGCTAAAATAGCACTGACTAATTTTCACTGACACACATAAAGTCACCAATGGACCTAACAGCAGTGGTCATAAATTATACATTTAGTTAATGCACGTATATATTCTAAAACAAATGAGCTAGCTGATTAACAGCTGACTGTTTTAAATGAAAGGTATGACTGTCTACAGCTGCAGCTGCATTATGTAATGTATTTGCATTTCTCTGTTGTTCCGCTCTGTCTGTTTGTGATACTTCAGAGTATTGTGGTAGTTGTGGTAGTAGTAACTGCAATAGTAAACTGTAATTTGTCTGGTCAGCTCATTTAAGAGGTTGTTGCTATTATTGTCCACATCATTGGAGATATTCACACATGTTCTTCTAATCCATCTCCTGCTACCAGCTGTGGTTGTCTACAATGTCAAGACATTGTCATTACTTTGGAAAAGAGTGGATTGAATAAAGCTGAATCTAATTTAGCCTAATATAAATGTCAAAATGTTGTTTAGTTCAGAGGCTTTCCAAATATGATTGATCAAAAACTTTTTTCCCCCATTACTAATAACTAAAAGTATTCTTAAATCATGATAGATTTAATTGAAAAGTAGAATGACTAAAATTTTTTAAATGCAGTGCAGTTTTGGAAAAATTATTAAAATTAAGTGAGTTGATGCTTTAAACAAGAATTATTTTTTTTCTTCTTTTTTTTCATTGGAACAATTTGCCTTGTTTCAGGCATAAACTCACTTAATGCTGATACATAATACAGAAAACAAGACATAATATTTATAGTCATTTTGTTTCTAACGTCTTGTTTTTTTTATCAATAACAGTTATTAAATAATTTTATTTTATGTTTAAAACAAACAATATCTGTCAATGGGGTTCCATTTGCATTATTTTTATTACCCTTTTGACAGATGTTGTTGTTTAAAACTCACTCTTTCCTTTTCTCTGGTTAGATTAGGTTTATATATCTATATATAAATATATACATTTCCACATAAGTCGCTGTGACCATCAAAACTAACTGGACATGAAGAAATTACCTTAAGACACTCGTTTATTTGTCTTGGGTCCCGTTCATTGATTAGAGGCCTGGTGTCACTCTGTGTAGAGATCACATCTTCCTCCTCCTCTTCCTCCAAGACAGTTTCCAGCTGCGTCTTCCACATCTGTTGTCCCTCGTCATCCTCTCCATCCCCTGCATCCCTCAGGTCGATCTCCGTTTCCCTTGCGTCCATACTCCGCATCATGGTGCCAGTCATCAATATGAAGGTTGTAAAGTCACAAAGCGGCTCATTGGTGACATCAAAACAGGCATAAACAGTTTCACACACTCTTACACATACACACTGCGAATGCAGAGCTAGAGTGCTGTCTTGAAGCTGAAACAGGGATATGGGATATATTAGGAAACTGACCGTGCCCTAGCAGGCATTCCCAAACAGGCCCCTATGGGAAGATGCCAGCCCCCACTGATACATCTGCTATAAATACCCCATTAGTGACCGGTGAAATGCAGACCTCTGGTAAGCTTAGAAGAGCTCTTAAAAGAACCAATGGATCAAGAATATTTAACAGAATGGAAGCATTGATTTTGAGCGTTTAATTGGGGTTTAGTAAGATAAGTGTATAGTGTTTGGTGATTTGGTTAAATATTAACATTATACCCTTGGGACATTATTTCTGAAAGAGTATGTGAAAAGCAGTCCAACAGTCATAGCACATTATTATTATTCTGTATGCATTTGTATTGCTTCTGAGAAAACCGTTGTAGCTAACTCTTGCTGGCAGGCTCGGGAGTTGTGAGTGATTGCCAGAGTGTTCTGATTGGTTGCTAGTTGGTTGTTTCTCAGCTCTGTTAATGTCAGGACATGCTTTTTTCACCCTGTTTTTGCCTGTAGTATCATGGTCTGATCTGATCTAGAAAAGCTCTCATATTAATCACCATCACTGTTTAATCTCACAGTTTGTGGCATTTTTCAGTTCACCTTTGCTCACTGTGGCTGTCTTGTGGATTGTGAGATCAGACCAACGCCTTTTAAAAGCATTCTTTTGGCGGCCGTCCTAGTTTAGTTTGCTTTATCCGGTAAGTCTAATCTGCATTCAAATCTCCCCATTAGAATTAAAAACATGTCCCAAAATATTATGGAGATATAATTACAGGAAACACACTTTCAGATGAAAGACTGACATATATAGCTTGCCACCTGTTTAAATGTGCAGCTTTGCACCAATACTGTGAAACAGCTGTCCTCTGGCAGATTTAATATATTATATAATCCTATGTATTTGGCCTAAGTCACTGGATTTTCATAAACACAAAGAGTTCAATATAGGGGAAATTGAATAAAAATGAAGTAAACACACATTTGGGACTTGCTTTGGTTTTTATAAAATATTTTGGTAGTGTATAGAAGGTAAATACTATTAGTTACTGATTAATATGTGGCTCATTCTTTATTGTATTTTATTGTTGAGTTAACTAATTAGCCGGAATGAAGATGTACATCTAAAATAAACAGTACAAGAAAATCAGTTGTACACATGTACAGTACCATCCTCCCCATAAATACACAAATACAGCTCTATTCATCTCCATTAAAACAAAAACAGCAATGGCCACATTGTTTGTATAAAAAAAGAACGCACAAATAAATACATAGTGTGATGTAACAGTTGGCTCCATATAACACACCATTCAATACACACAATGAAATGCAGCAACTGAACATATGCTGTGTTGAACTGAATCAGTATATGTCAAGCTTTCCATGACTAGTGTCTTTATTGAACATCGAAACAATTTGTCTTTGTCACTTCAGCCCAAGTGTGATATTTACAGTTTTACAGTAGAAAATAAGTACAGCATAGCTGAGGTCATCCTTTGCATTATAAATAATAGAAATTAATCAATTAAAAATTGGTTAAAAAAGTTATTTTTTGTATGAAAATTTTTAAATATTTTGGTCATTATGTTAAAAAAAATTCAAATAAAATTAAATAGTGCAGAAGAAATACAGTAATACGATCATTGCTGTAGTATTTTTTACATCTTAATGTAAATATTGGTTTAACCTGATGACATTTAAAGTTTAAGCAAAAAAGAATTCACTTCAGGGGCCTGTTCCATAAAACAAGTTTACCAAATAAGATAGTCTGACTTGTTTTAATACAAGTTAACTGGCAATAAATCAGACTAACTGAAATAAGCCTGGCTTATACTCTAATCTTGGTTTATGGAACAGGCCCCAAGTTCATGATGTCATTTAAATAAGCTCTGTGTTTGTAAACATGTGGGTGGAGTCACCGCTAAAAAGAGTTGTGATTGGATGAAGGCATTTGTTGTTTGTTGGTTGTCACTGTTACCAGTCAAAGTGTGGCTGACCTCTTAAGTCTATGTAGCATCAAAACATATCCAGGTTGCTTTCTTAATGCATATACCAGGTCTTATTGTGAACAATTTATTATAGTCTTTTTAAATATAGTGTAAGAGATCTTAATGCGGGTTTGCAGTTGATTGTGGAGAGGCAGGGTTTAAGTGCACTAGATGACTGGAGAATTTTGCCATACTTCACTTGAGAGATGTTACTTCACGCGGATCTAAGTTGTTCAAGTGCTGCAGGAACCAGAGGCAGCGGGTACCGATACTTGATGGTAATCTCATTGAGAGACCGGTAGTCGATGCAAGGACGAAGCAATCAGTATATGTCAAGCTTTCCATGATTAGTGTCTTTATTGAACATCGAAACAATTTGTCTTTGTCACTTCAGCCCAAGTGTGATATTTACAGTTAGGGCATATGTATATGTTTGTAATACACGTGTGTTTCCTTTAAAGCGGGATACAATTTTTTTTTAATATCTTTTCTAATAATTGGTTAAATATGTTTAGGCCCTATTTAAACTCTGACTCTTATTTTGAAATGTTTATGCTGTCCTACTGCACTCATTACAACATAAACATCATAAAGCTAAACACATTTCTCAGTTTGCACGCAGCTATTTTTTATGAATTTTTTGAGCCCTGCCATGAATGAATTGTTCACAATAAGATAGATATAATGCATTCAAAAATAGATTAATTTTAATTTCAAACCTAAAAAAAGTGGCTAAAACAATTATTTATAATAAAAATGCAACTCATGTGAATGATTGATTTAGACACAAAAATCTGAATGCTTTGTTTAGGTGATCTCTTCGGGTATTTGCCCCGGTATCCTAAAACTAGTCTGCTCCAGCGTGCTCCTCGGTGTAGCCATGTGATAACTGCATCTAACTCCATCCCTGTCACCATTCCTGTGCAAAAAATGAAAAAAGTTTTCATGTCCCGAACGCTTGTGGCCTGACGCAGGGGGCCGCACTGGTCTGCCAGCAGATCGGCAACACAAGAGCATCTTACACAACTCCTCCCTGATCTGACGGTTCAGCAGGCCGTAAAAAAACGGGTTTACTGCGAATGTAGAATACGCCAGCCACGTAACCGGTCCCTCGGCTTCTTCAGAGGTGCTATGGGAGATACCCAGTGACAAATGCAGATGGAAGGCGAAGTAAGGCAGCCAGCAGAGCAGGAACTGACCCACGATGATGGCCAAAGTCAGAGCCGCTTTCCCACCAACTAGCGTTCTCCTTTTCCTACGAGGGACTTGATTTCTGCGGACGCTCGTGCTGGTGGTGATGATCGTGGTCTGGCTGTTGACGGAATCAGATCGGCGTTTCGGATGAGCCGATGCAATCGTCCAGCTCGGGATGGGCCCTCTTTCCCGGTCGGCCGTGTGGGCGACTTTATACACATTCCCATAGACGGCGATAATAATAGCAGCTGGAACGCAAAAGCAAACAGTGCAGAATAAAATAGCGAACACTCTCCGGTGTCCGCTGTGGCTCCAATGGAGAGAGCAATGGGTGGCGGCAATAGAGCTTCTACTTCCATAACTGGGCCACCCAAAGACGGTTGCAAGCCCTAGCAAAGTAGACGCCACCCAGACGAACCCCATCACCGCTGCGGATAGCAGAGGAGTCATTTTAGCCTCGTACCTCATGGGATGCACGATGTAGAAATAGCGCTCGATGCTAATCACAGTAACCGTAAAGATAGAGGCAGATATGAGAAAGGCATTGAGGAAAATGTACAACCTGCATTCAAGTACGGAGAAGACGATGCCAGCGAAGAAGGGCGAGCCGCAGACGATGCCGAGCGGCATCAGCAGAGCGGCGCATAACAAATCCACGATGCAGAGGTGACACACCAAACTGAACTTGCGCAGATGTGGTACTTTCACTACTACGGCAAGCACTGCACTGTTGGCCAAGAGTGCGATTGCATTAAGAGTCACCATGACCACGAGGCCTGACATGTCTCGGAAATGCGATTGGGGATTGGACATGCTGCCTAATTGCATGCTGGGAGCCAGATGCATAGGGTGGCCATGACTCAGTGTCTCATTAAGTTCGGTTTCGTTATGCTGTGCTCGCGGAGGTAATCCAGGTGCCTCCATTGTTTACAGTGTGGTGAACCAAACACAAAGCAGAAACGCAGACTTCTCCATCTTCCACCAGTCAGGAACGGGGACTCAGTGTCTGGAGGTCAAAGGTCAGCGCTGTTGAATGTATGAAATGACACAAAACTAAATTAGTATAACAACATTACAGATGTACATTCCTCTTGTCATTCAACATGTTTATGTCTTTCTTCAGTTGAAAAGGAATTTTTCCTCCTGGTATCTATGGTATATAATATATTACTAACATACTTTTTAACCTCAAAAGCTCGTCTTGCACCAGCCCTATCCTACATTTTATTAATAGAGAACACGAAGGAATAAATAATTGCACATGACCTTTTAATTGTGACTATGTAATGCAGCAATTTTTGTGAATATATAGGGAAAGGCATGAACTTCTTACATGACATAGGGGTTTTTATGAAATCATATCATAATAATATACTGTTAAATTACAAAAATAAATAATGCTATAATTGGAAATTATTATAAATGAAATATTATAAATATTATTATAAAATAGTTAATTAAAAAACATTATCTATTAATACAATTATTTTTTAAATAATTAAAAAAAAATATTTTTTTCTTTTAAAATTATCTTTCCCTATATTTAGTGCTTACAGAGACTATTTTAACAGATTGTTTAATTTTAAAGCTTATATATTATATTTAAAAATGACAAGCTAGTATATATATATAAATGCAGGATTTTTTGTATTTAGTTTTGTTTTTCAAAAAAATTAACTATTCAGGCCCTTAAAATACAATACTACAGTAGTACTATAGTATACTGTGTTAGATGGCACTGCATTTACATACTTCAACGATATGTATAAAATACCATGGCATTACCATCTGCCATTGTCCAAAAACATGATATTACCATACCATTATAAAAGCACATTTTGTGAGGGCAGGCTTTAGTAAATCAGGCTATTAGCGTAACATGTCCAGTGCATTGTTGTGATTGTTTTGTGGACATGTGTGGCTAAACATTGAGGAAGCGAGGAAGGCTTGATCAGTTCGAATAATTCATGGTTCTCTATTCATGGTGCTCGTGGTGCTCTAACCTTTTGAAGCGGAGTATAATGAGCTCACTTGTTTGGCTGCAGCTGCTGGGGTTTCTCTGGCATTAGCGTTAGCGTGAGCTCACTGTCACCTGCACAGCACTACAATGCACTCACGACACAGACGTCACGATACACACATAATCACTCTCACACAGCCACACACATCATCTCACTGATGTCACTGACTGGGGAGTCGCTGTAATGCCTAGAAACCTTCAGATAGCTGTAAAGATCAGGCTAGTAACTCTTAAGGTGATGTGTGTAATTTAACAAATTAAAGTAAGCCAATTTGTGTAAAAGTGTGAAATGGATCATAACCTAAATCCAAAGTGCCTTGTCTTTGCCTTGAACTTTTCGAAATGTTTACTACTGTATTTACATTCAAGCTTTGAGGTTATTATTCATCAAATATTCCAGAAAAATACATACCAGAGTTTCCACATACAAAATATTAAACAGCACAACATGGATAAAAATTAGAAATGTTTCTTTAGGGGTAAACGTATATGAGAATGATTTCTGAAGGATCATGTGACACTAAAGACTAAATAAAAGCATGAATTTATTATCTTGAATAATTCTACAGTGCTGCTTAAAAAACTGGTCAGCCACAATTTATTATGACCTCCACCAGTCATGCATTTCACAATGCCAATAATCCTAATCTCTAATCTTCTGTAGTCACAGTTCATCAGCACATGTCCATAGGGGCTAGAAAATGAATGTGGAGTAATTTGGCATGAAAATGCACAGCGGCTGTATTACATCACCACTATTAAAGCTGCACAGAATGTTCTGGCGTGGTTTAGGTTAATCGCGTTGTTTATTGGTAATGCCTTGACCATTTTCAGAGCAAAAAATTACTTTTCTGGGTGAAAAGTGGTTGAAAATTACGGCATAGCAACAAATAACAGAGTCCCCCATCCCCCTGATTCAGATACACAGCTTTGGTAAATCAGTGACTTCCACTTTTAATCCATGTGACATGTTTTTCAGCCAGTAATCTCTCTGCTCAACCCAGATTGTCTGGTCGTCTAATAAACAGATGTGCAGGTCTTTGGTTTTGGATTATAAAAGAGGTGTCCTGCTTTTATTATGTACTGTTAAACTTAAGTGGGTTCGACCCAACAAGCACTAAAACTCTTGAAAAATCTAGTTAAACTGTGGATGTAAATAACTAAGAAAAGCATTTTTGTGTAATTTATCACCATTAAAACGTTGCTATAGTTCTCTGGTGTATATTGTCAAAATGTAAAATAGTTTGTCTTACTGAGAGAGTATTTGTACTGTAAACACTTTGGACTAAAAATGATGGGAAAACACATTTTCAGGTGAATAAACCAAACGTTCAAAACAAAAAAACTACAGAATTTAGGTTCTTTAAAGAACAAATTAACATGAAATAAGAAAATAGAAATCTCACCTGATGTTTGCCAACTTAGTCTGCTCAAGCATCTTGTAATGATCCCAAGTCAGGGTCTGTCCATCAGTCGTGCAGAGTTTATCCAGCTCTCACTCTGCCTGTGGTACAGAGAGCTTGATGGAGTTGTGTTTGGCTCCACGTCTTTGCACTTAAGACAAGCGGAAGCCATTACAGCGGCAGACGTACATGATGTACAGATCAGTCCATTAGCAGACTCTGCTGCAACATCTTTAGACAGAGTAATTATACTGTGTCAGTTCCCCTCACTGAGGAGCCAGAGAGCTGCAGGTGAATCCAACAACAGTAGAGAGAGAGAGAGAGAGAGAGAGAGAGAGAGAGAGAACACGGCTGACTGATCACAGGACCGGGGCAGTCACCAGAAGTAACAGTCACAATAAAGTCTAAAATGTAACAATAAAAGCAAAACTCATGTAATATTACATACATAATTTATAATAATTACAATATTAATGTTTTAGAATGATTAGCAGTAGTAATAGTAGTGTAATTATCTTTTTACTGCATGTTTCTGATGTTTTACTTAATATTTATTATATTGTTATACTTGTGTTTTATTATATGTTTGTATATGTGTCTGTTTTATTTGATTTTTATATTTATCATCTTCATTATTTATATATTATAATTATTATTGCCAATAGAATTAGTGTATGTTTAGTATTATAGTAGTACAGTATGTG
>JAUCNO010000044.1:4420236-4441320 GCA_032353835.1 Enteromius viviparus
AAAATAATTTGGGTCGCACGCAAATCAACAGGGTCGGTCGGCAACCGGAAACTTAGGTTTATTTTTTTTAGGCCTTATATAGTGTATAAAGACGAGGTTGTTTTTGTAATTCGGTGCTCTTTTCAGAGAGTAAAAACTCTTTCCGAACATCTATTTTTTTTGTCTGGAAAAACACAAAAGGAAAAGTCACGTTTAAGAGTTGCATGTCTGGAAAATGATCCTAAGAGTCTTAAAGCTGAGCAGATTTCAGTTGTTTACAAGCACTCCACAATTAAGATTTTAAAACCTTAAACCATGCAAAACAAATTCCAGTAGTGATATGCATTGGCCAATATTTGTTCATTTTGAGGTTATACGACTGCATCAGTATCCAAATCAGCAATGGAAAATCATATTTTGGACGACTACTAGCCATGCTTCTATACTTACTGCTGTTACTAGTTTGTTAAATGCACTTCTAACTAGTTTGTGATCCTTTAGACACATATAACTAGAAGTTTTGCTGAGTGTAAGATGGCTGTAGTGTGTGCGTATCTTCTAGATAAATATTTTCACTGAACGTTTCCTCCGAGACACGCCATAACGAAGTGACTGATTTCATCTGTGATAAACGCTGTGATGCACTCTGGGTAATCTTGTTCCTGACACCACAGCACTAATGTCAGTGGTGAGATTTACTGCAATACTTGTAACTCTGTTGACTATAGTTCAGCTGCAAAGCCAGTAAAATAGCTGTTATTAAAATAGCTTATATATATATATATATAATGATTTCTGAAGAAATAGGTGACACTGAAGACTGGAGTAATGATGCTGGGGATTCAGCTTTATATCAAATAAACTGCTCTTTAACATAAAGATTTTACTGTATTTTAGATGTATTTTTTAATTTGACTGTATTTTTCAATGTTGAAAACTCTTGTGCTGCTAAATATTTTTTGGGAACCTGTGATACTTTTAAGGATTCTTTTATTAAAAGTTCAAGGTCAGTAAACAATCTTTTTCTTTTTATTTCTTCTCTTTTTTTTAACAGAAATGAATACTTTTATTCACCAAGTATGTGTTTAATTGCTGCCCACCACAGCTTTTATAAATTTATCGCATTTAAAATAAAATATTTTGTGTAAATACTATAAATATACATAATAAATGTATACAGTGCACATATACATATGTAGAGACGCGCACATACAGTAGGCTTATATTTAGAAAGTACTTGCATGTCTATATTTATATTCATATAATTTATATGATATATAAATATTTAAAGTCACATTTTTCTTAAATGTGAGTTTATTTGTGTGCACACACGCATACTACAAAAACTTTTATTTTGTATGTAATTAATCATGATTTTAATTGTTGCCCAGCACTAATAAAAAGTGACAGCGTAGCTTAACATGGTTAAAAAAGATTGATAGTTTGAACAAATGCTGTTCTTTTCAAGTTGGTATTCATCAACGAATCCTGAAAAAAAGATTCACATGTTCCAAAAAAACATTGATAACTCTAATAATAAATCAACATTAGATTGATTTTTGAAGGACACTAAATACTGGATGAAAATTTAGTTTTGCCTTTCAGGAATAAATTATAGTGTATTAGCATAAAAAAACATTATTTTATTTTATAATAACATTTTGCAGTTTTATTGATTTGTTTTCTGTGTTTTTGATCAAATAGTTAAAAAAATGAAAAGAGACAGACTTTAAAAGCATTAATAGTCTTACAGATCCCAAACATTTAAGCGGTATAGTGTATGTATGTGTACATATATGAGATGAACCGATCTGGGTGCTTGGGTCGGGCCCGGACGTTAAGCAGCTTATGGTCAGGATGATGTTTAGTGTGCTGCGTGAAAGAATGTGACCAAGTTTTTATGGTCTTTCTGCAGTCATATGATCAGCTTTAATACGGTCTGAGAACACGAGAAGATGCTTTCCTCTTCCTGATTCTGAGAACGTGTCAAGACAAGATGTGTATGAAGACATGATGAAGTCATAGTGCAGGTTTAGAAGCGCTCGTACTAAGCGTAACTTTCATCGACCTCGTGAGAAGTGCTGTCAAAGATTACTGTAATTTTCAGGGGGTTAAAGCTTTGTGCACAGAACAGAGAGAGAGAGAGAAAAAGAAACATGGTGCTGACACATTAAGCTCTTGTCACAGAATATGTTAAAATACCTCAGCTCCAAGCATTACAATAAAAATAGAGCATGACAGCATTTCAAAGCCTGATAATGGTTGTCTCTAGTGCAAACTATGAGTTAAATATTATAGGTTATGAAACCATTAATTTTTAACTGATGAATGTCTGTCGTACTCTTAATCTACAGTGAAAGAAACTTGAGATGACTAATGTGAGTGGAAATAAAAGCTATTGTGTCGATGCATTCAAGTATGAATCGCTGCTTTTTTTTCTTAAGTCTGTTTCCTCAGTTAGACTCCAGTGATCGATAACAGAAAAGATTTTCAGAAGCTTACTGTTCTGGAATAGAAATGCAACACTTCAGCTGTTGTCTCAAATTCTTCTTTTTGTTTCCTGTTACTGAATCAGCACTGTTGCATCAGTGCTTTTCTCATTTTTGTTTAGTTTAAGTTAAAGTACAAAAAAAGCTCAACTTTAATGGCTCTGTTTCATAGACAGGGCTTCGTCTGAACCAGGATTAGGCCATTGTTCAGTTAGGACATTGAAATAACATGCTTTAGGGGGAAAAGCATTACTAGTGAGACCGAACAAAGGTACTGGCGTGTTTTAGGATTAGTCAGTGCTAGTTTATTACAGTTTATACAGCTCCGATTTACATATTACTTTAGGACTAGGATTAAGTTAGTTCACCCAAATATGAAAATTCTGTCATTAATTACTCCCCCCTCATATCGTTCCAAACCCAGAAGACGTATTATCCAAAAATGAATCCAGAAATGTGTTACAAGCGTCAGTAAAGAGAATACTACTTTTGCACAAAGAAAGCAAAAATAACATGTCATCAGCATACCATTCTTCTCCTGTGACTTACGTCTTACTTCATTTTAGAGAGTATCACAATGTACCGCTTTAACAAAATCAGTCTTGTTTACGTCCGGGTGAAAGCACACGTGTAATCTGCGTCTGTTTGCATCTAGTAGAAACCATACGCTTACATCTTCTGCCATTTTTTGCCGTTTTTTTTCTTGCAAAAGTAGTATTCTTCTAGCGTCTCAAATCTGAAGTCGATCCACTGGATCTGGGATCATTTCAGTTGTGTTGCTGTCTATGGAGGAGACAGATGGCTCTCTGATATAAATATCTTAATTTGTGTTTGGAAGATGAACAAATGTCTTCTGGGTTTCATGAGGGCGAGTAATTATTGACAGAATCTTCATTTTTGGGTGAATTAACCCTTTAATCCTGTGAAACCGGGAGAATAAAAAAACAAAGACACAACCAAATTACTGCAGATTTAAAATTACAATTAAAGCACATACATTTGTTTGTTTCATTCTTTTAAAGAATGTTATTTATTAACAAATCAACGGTTATTTACAGCTTTTTAATTCTGAGATTTATCTTGCAGTTCCGAGCTTATTTCAGTTTTTTTCCCTCTCAATGTCAAATATGTATCTCACAATTGTTTTTGTTTTTTTAAAGGTAATTGCAACTTTTTATGTCACATCTCTACTTTTTTCTCAGTATCTCACAATTAAGACCTTTTATGTACTGTTTTTGATTAAAAAATAGCAATTATTGGTTTTTATATTTCATAGCCAAAAACAACATTAGAATTGTGGGAAACATTGAAATTGCGACAGATAGGAACACAAGGAAAAAGGTCTGAATTCGGAGTTTATACCTTGGAGGGTTTTTTTTCCTCTTCAGAGTTGCATGAAAAAGTCCCTCCCATCTGCATGAAGTCAAATCTAATGGCATGTGTTTGTCCGTCACAGCTCCTCGTTCAGCTCTCAGTATGTCTGATGGGGACTATGATTACCTCATCAAGTTCCTCGCTCTGGGGGACTCTGGGGTGGGAAAGACCAGCTTCTTATATCAGTACACAGACGGCAAATTCAACTCCAAATTCATCACCACAGTGGGAATAGACTTCCGAGAAAAACGAGTGGTGAGTGTTTTTAATACTAATAAATAATAAAAATGACATGCAAAGTTCATCAATTTAATTGATATTTTCCATTTAGCAGTAACCCATACATTGCATTATTTATATATGATATACATATTAGGGCTGAGCGATATATAGTTATCGTATCTATATCTAGATATGAATGTTTAAGATATTACTATCGAAAAAAGCAACGAAATAGAAGATATAGATTTCCCCTCTCCGCGCTCGCCCTGCCCTGCATACATCCCTTGCAGTCACACAACGAAAATCAGTTTTAAAGGGGGTCGCACACCGGACGAGAAGCGCAGCGCTGCGCCACGTCGCACCATGTCTTTAAAATTCAAACACATTGTTTTCTATGGGTGTACACACACCTAAAGCGCAATTCAGCGTCTGTCCGCGGCGCCCGGCTACGACTCAAGACGCTGTCCAAATTCCTGCCCCGCCACAGAGCGCCGCCTGCATTGTTATATATTAAATAATATCATATTTGTTTCAAATCGTTGTTAATTATACCAAGATACCACTGCTGCAAATACTGTACAACTTACATTAGTTTACAGCTTGAATAAAATGTAAACATATAGAAATATGAATATGTAGCATGTTTTTATAGAGCAAACAAATCATATTATAGAATGTGCGCGTCTGGTGTGCGATACTTCGAGCTGTTCTAGACGCGGCGCTGTGCTTCTCGTCCGGTGTGCGATCCCCTTAACGTTAACCCCATTAAGTTAACTGACTTATTTCAAATATGATGTTTTTTTATTCGTCTTACTTTGAAACCTCGCTCTTGTCTTCGCCTCATCTTTGATTTGAAAATAGTTTAAGCAGCGTTGCCGGCAAAATTTCTAAACTTTGACGAATGAGATGTCAGTCAGTACCAGGAACTGCCAGCAGCAAATGAAATTTTGGGGTGGCACCTGGGGTGGCCAATTGGATGTCAGGGGTGTCCAGTGCCACCCCGGACACCCCTCTGGCTCCGCCACTGATTGTCGGAAGGGGAGAAATCAGCCAAAAATCTGCCTGATTATCTTGTGGTGTGTACCACAAGTATTCAAAACACTGTTATAAAAACCTTTTGGGGATTCAACAATCATTATATACAACAAAAATAAAAGTGGGCACACACAGTACAGCAAACAGAAAATTTTTACAGAATTTCTTTTTATGGAATCTCAGCTTGGAAAACATAAAATAACCCTTAAGAGCATAATCCCAACACAAACAAACAAATTGCTTCTTGTATAAAACCAATTGTAGTAATGACAGTCTTGTATTAGAAAGTTAGGAGAGCAGAGAAAATATAAGTGTATGAACATATAAGTAAAGCTAAATTAGATGCCTCTGTTTTCCTGGACTGATATTTAAAGGCCACTGCTATAAACTATTCAATGTTAGAAGCCTCTGTGTTTAATTTATGACTTTAATTAACTGCAATTATAGAGTTTGCTTGTCATACAGTGTGCCAGGCAGTGTTTAGCTAGCAAAACCAAACATGTTTAGCATAATGGCAGACATGATAGATTGTTTCGTAGAAATTTTCGTAAACCATATTGCAAAGTCATGTTTTACCACTGGCAGGTGTTCAAATTTGCTTTTATGAAAAACCAGTATCAATACTGATATCCAGTGGACAGTGAAAACAACTTGTATTATTTACAATAATTTATCATTTATAATACAGTATATTTTTTAAAATAGTTAACTTGGGCAACTATTGAATAAAACTAGGCTACTAGCAATGATGGGAATAACGGCGTTAAATAAACGGCTTTACTAACTGCGTTATTTTTTTCAGTATCGAGTAATCAAACCAATTACTGTTTCCCCGTTACAACGCCGTTACCATTACTGACAATACAATGTGGCGTTACTATAATTTATTATAATATTATTAGCATTTTTCAGTCCATCTCAATGGATGCGCAGTGTAGCTGTATTTGACGTAACGTTACCATAAACTCTGATAAGACGCACGGTTTCTTTAGAAAGATGAAGAGTAGAGTCTTTCATAACATGCAGACTTGACGCGCTACATGTAAACGATATTTTTTGTTGTGTTTCCTGTCAAAATAACGGATTTCATTTGGAATTCCTCAACTTTTAAGAACTGCTGGTTTCTCTGGTAGTGGGTGGGACTAATGTGCTAATGACAATCTTATTGGCTGGCGCTCACCTATTATTGTCCCTGTTTTGATTTCAGCAAATCAATTCGAGCAAACGCAGACTACGTAATTAATATTCATAAACCCTGCAGCTCATTAATACTTTTTTATTTTGTTATTATTAGTAGAATTCTTAGTAGTTTTGTTATCTTATAATTCTTTGCCCCGGTTTTTATAGAAACATTAAATCATAAACAATCGCCACCACCAGTTAGTTTCATTCATTTAACATTTAATATCGGAAGCATCCAATTTTGCCATTTGTTTTGTTTTAGTAATGCAATAGTTACTTTCCCTGGTAAATAGTTACTTTTATAAGGCTGTAACTCAGTTACTAACTCAGTTACTATTTGTGATAACTAAGTAACTAGTAACTATAACTAATTACTTTTTTAAAGTAATGTGCCCAACACTGTTCACCACCCACTGAACAAACTTCACTGTCAGACGTTGAAATGACGTCCCCTGACAAGCCAGAATGAAAGTTTTTATGACGTCTTTTGGACGTCCAGTATTGATATACATATGTCTCTATATGGTTCAAATTTAGTTAAAATGTGCTCATTGTGGATTTACGTTCAACGTTGTATAACATCAACTGCAGATTAATTTTAGACATTGTTTATGCTGCTTCTGGGCCAAATAAACAATCAAAAAAGACGTCATAAAAATTTCCCAAGTGTTTGGTATTTGTTTTGAGTTTCATTTTGATCAGCAGGTGTACACTGATTAAAAAGTTTGAAATGCTTCAATCTTTCCAAATCACATTAGAAGATTTCTAATATAGTGCATGAGCCATATGCACTACTTTTGTGACACTTTTATATGATGCTTTTTTGTCATTTTATAGCTTGAAACATTTTCAAATAAATAAAATAAAATTTCATTTAGATTGGTTTAGAATGAGATGAAGGTAATTAAATAATGACAAAATGCAGCTATTCTTTTAATGTCTCAATAAAGAAACAAAACACAAGCCAGATTTTCCAGTTTGCTCGTAATGATGTGCCGTATGAATGCAAATTTAACCATGGGATAATTAAGCTATCGAGAATGACATGCGTTGCGAGTTGTGAAGTCATGACAATTTCTCTCTCTAGGGACCTGTCACTCACAAAATAAGCAGGATAGTCTGCCAATCTCATCACCACCACCCACTTCGGCACTCGATATAGCTCTGCCTCCCGCCACCATTACCCACACACACATTAAGCTTTGTACCATCAACTGATGAATGGTAATATGTGAGCCCTGATTCCGTCTCACAATCCAGATGGCAATGGGTGAAAAACAGGTGTGAGAAAACCAGCAAGGACATGTGCTACCGCGTGTGTTATCTCCTTTATATTCATGTTCCGTCGTGTCATGCTTGTGTTTGGGTTCCCTGCCAAGAGCACCTCTCATTTTCCACTGGGCTGCCTAAAGACCCCTCAAAGCTCTTTCACCCCAGTCCTGGACAGGTGGCATGGGCTTTGGCAGGCCTTGTCAGGGCCCTGTCGGCCAGCACTCTTGGAAGGGCTGCTGTGAGACCTTCAATTGCTGTCACTGTCTGTGACATCCTTTCTACAAGAGTGAAAAACTTGCATTTCTCTGCACAATACATTTTGTGCATAATTGTGTCTGCTTCTTACTGTATGTTATTTTGTTATGCCACGATTTCTACCGTATAAAGCATGAGCATAGGGCAATTAGCACTCAGTCATCTCATGCTAATCACTGCCTAAAGGCAGAGAACTGTAATTAACAAGCTGTAGATTCACAGTCTTCACTCAGGAGGAGGTCAGTGTGTACAGAGGAAGCTATTATACTGACAGGGCTATGGGCGGTTGTATATGTTGCTTTGATTTGATAGAGGAGGAGTTGAGTGTAATGTAACTAAAAGAGACATGGTCAGAAGTACTTACTTTTTATGCTATGCTTACTGCTATGATAACTCTTTCTGGTTGTATTTCATGTGCAAAAATGCAAATGGACATTTTATGAAACTGTATTAATGATAGTCTGAGCTTACTCAGACAATAAACTAAACAACATATTTTGCAGGGGCGTAGCTACCACTTCTTAAGAGCTCAATGAATGACCTCAAGTTATTTTATAAGAGCCGTGATTCTGTGCAAAAACAAAATTGCAGCCTGTTGCATAAAACAATGATTTTGAGGCCAATCAGAAGCCTTTGCTTGCTTTGGTAGCTCAGTGAACATGTGCAAAAACATCTACCATTGCTGGTGCCCACTTACCTGCTTTTTAACTACTGAGGGATGAGAGGGACAAATTAATATTCATGAGCCCAGAAATTTAATTTAAATAATACATATCATTGTGCATTATGGCAATAAGATTTAAATGTGATTAACGCTCACAAAAATACATTACAATAGTTCTAAAACAGGCTTCATTTTCTTCATACAAAATATAGTTTCTTATTTTTTGAGCTTAAATGCGGCATGTTCTTGGCAGGGCTATGAGATTTACCTAGTTCCAGGGTTATTATTGTTTACTAAAACTAAAACCATAAATAAAAAATTTTAAATAAAATGAAGTAATATAATATAATATAAAACATTTTATAAATTGATTGTTATCATTCATGTTAGCTAATGCAATAATAATGTTCACAAATGAGACCTTATTGTAGAATGTTATCAACTTTAAATATTTTACATAAATAAATATTATTCTTTAAATATTTTAAAACTTATTCTAGTTTTAGTTTTATAGTCATTTTAATGTATTTAATAATTTTATAATTTAATTATGTTAAAGTAACATCTAATATTTTAGTGTTATTCCAATTGGTAGATGTTATTATTCCAATTAAACTGTTACAAAAATTTATTTAGTTTAACAGAAATAATTAAACAAAATACATAGATTTTTTAAAAATATAATTAAAAAACATTAACTTATATAGGCCCTATCTCTCTCTCTCTCTCTCTATAGATACACAGTATATAGTATAATTTAAAATATTAACAAAAACTACAATAGTATGATACTGAAATAGCACTGCATTAAACATGGATTTAATTTAATTTAATTTAATTATTTAAGTTTATTTATATCTATATTTTAGTTCATACTAATTTTTGTAATTAATTTGTGAGTTTTAAGCATAGTTTTTACATTTCTGTACCATACCTGTATAGAAACATCACTATATGATCCTCCGATCACTCCAGAGATGGCCAGAGGCAGTTCATCCGGTACAGGATTCGACCCGTCCGGACAGATGAAGCCTGGCTGATGCACCTTCGTGAGAGAAGCCCTCACGAACTCCAGCGACTGCTCCAGTGCATACGTGTCTTTAGAGCAGGTGTCCAGTATATGTGCTCCCAGCTTCAAGCCGGGCAGGATGCGGTTATCCTGATTAATTTCGTCCAGCGCCAGCAACATGGCCTCCAGCCTCTGGATTCCACGCTCTTCGTTTATCTTCCCGCAATCCTCCGTCCCTTCACCCTTCTCGTGCACGGGAAACAGGCCTCCAATCACCAGGTCTCCATCCATGATGATCTCCCGCTTGGTTCCGGCCAGAGGCGGGGCGTACCTGGGGCTCGTTTGGGCCAGAGGAATCAACAGGAACAGGAATATGGGTGCAACACCAGCCATGACAGGGATTATGAGAGGTGAAGAGCTCTTATAACTACCCTGTGTGGTTTAGTTGGTTAAGATATTTACTAAGTCCGCCACCGACTGTGGATGCATCTCGGTATCTTCTGCACCTGAAAAATAGATATGAATATCATTGACTTTTTCATTATCATTGACATTGTTTTTTATGATTAATACATTGGATAACAGAAGCATACAATGCACAGAGTCACATATTACATAAGAAATTTGCATAAGGTTTTGTGGTGGCAGTGAGGAGGCGGGCTTGTCTAGATAGTAATTCATCCTGATTGAACTCAACATTTCAGAGGTGAGGCTCTGTTTTCTAGCTTCATTAATTCAGATACATCAATAACTCCCAGTGACTACGTAATTTTCTCATGGTGTCAAAGGTGATGGATATCATCTTTTAGGTTATGAAAAATTACAACCTAAGGGAAGAGGATGAAAAGATGAAACGATAAATAATTTCAGCTGATAGGAAAATCTTTTGCAACTATATTTCACTCAGACTGATAGAGCTTTCATCTCTATTTAGAGATCTTCTTTACTAGGCTACTTCACCATTGCATAGATTATTTTGAAGTTTTACTTAGTATGCATTTTTAGATAGCATTTGTTTTTAAAATCCCTTTCTACTTTCTCTTTGTTTGTTTGGCATTAATTGCATCTTTAGAAATGACTACTATCCCGCTCCAACGACCCATCAGAGCATATACTACAATTGTGTCTCTTGGCAACTGGACATTTGCATATGGATGTTTTGTACTATTTTATCTGCTTCACCATTTGGGGTTCATGTAGCTAAGTTTGTAGAGCGATGCGTTATAAGATGAAACGTGATCATGCAGTCATATTGGTTTAAACCCAGAGATCGAACAGGCTCATAAAACATATGCCCTATAAATCATGATTTTTGTAAAGGGTAGGTTTAGGGGTGGAGTTAAGTCATTTACGAATTACACCTGGTAAAATATGTTTTAATTACCATGAGATCGGTGTAGAAAGTCCACAGAGTGCATATTAACAAAACACGCATTTTGATTGGTAATCACAGTCGTACAATATGTCACTGCCATTATTTTTACGTCCGCTATATGGCGCAGGATGCATTACAATGCCGAATTAGGGTTAAGGGTTTTGATAAATTATGAGCAATAGTAATACTGCTGCTTGCCTTATCCAGCACCTAATTATACAATCTAACATATGTTTCTTTTACATTTTTTTTTTTGATTGTGAATCATTTGCGAGTTACAAGCAAGTTTACCTTCTTTTAAAAGCAAATTTAAAAAAAATTGCATAGCAAAACAGTTGTAAATAATTTATTGCTTTATTGCCTTTGATGACTAATATGATCATTTGCATGTGAGGGAGAAGTTCCTCTGAGCCTCTAGACACCACAGCTTTTCAGAAATGCCATACGTTATTTAATTTAAGATAAAGCACGTATGTTCCTGGTGTTACCCTTCCTCCTGGCATAATGAGGCAACATCTTGTTTATTAGGTTTCTCTTCCTTAACTTCTGTTACCATGGAAACAAGAAAAAGCGGGTAGGTTGGGGAGGCAATACACTGTGATAAAGATGTATACACGTGTTCTAATTAATACAAGATCTGTTATCATAGGTGGATTAAATTGAGGGTTCAGGGCAAGTCAATATAGTTAATTATTTGTAATGAATATTTATTTTTATTTAAGTTTTATCTTCTACCAATTTTTGCAGCAACATGATTTTGATGATTTTGATACAGGTGTCATATTTATTACTATACTGACTGCTGACATGTGTTAAGGTACAATTTTATTTTACTTTTTTGTAAATTTTAATCAAACGAACAATGAGGTTTGCAATCTTTGGACCCTTGTTATGTGGGGCATATTGTTTTTACACATATACTAATGTTTTAATATATGTATAATATATAACATGTTATATATAAATGTTAATATATATATATATGAACAATAAATAAATATAGAAACTGAATGGTAGGGCTGCAATTTTAGCTTACAGTTTTAGCTGTGACTTAATAGTTGATTTGGTCTGTTGTATGTACAAAACTGTCCCTGGGACGGTATGCATTTTTACTTATACAAGGACTAATATGTATATTTGATGAGGTAATACAAACAATTAAGGGTTAATTAAGGCACAAAGATATATATTTTAGCAGTTGTGCCATATAACGCCTGACAGCTTTGTACCTTTTCTTCCTGTGAGTCAGTGTTCTTCATCTATTAAAAAAGTCCTGTTTTCTCCCAGTCCCCAAATAAAACATTAGTGGTTATAATTATAGTTCTCAGGTTTCTAAATCTCACCAACAGCAGTTGACTTAAACCACAAAAACATTTAAATGACATTAAAAACTAATCATGGTTTTCCCTCTTCTCTGGAACAGATGGAAGCAACGGGCACCCTCTGTTCGCTGGACAAGAGAAAAATGTCAAGGTAATGAACCGGCCCATGGTAATGAACTGAGATCTGGACATTAGTACATCAGTAAAAAATAGCAGTCGCACTTGAATAATAAACATTCACACAAGTTTAAGGCCACACAATGTAATTAGATGTAAAAGTTAAGGTATGCTGTAGGCTTTAATGTCAATGTTTCATGTTTGACACTTAGGGGAAAACTGTTAACTGAAGAGTTATTGAGAGGAGCCATCATTACTGCGCTCTTGAATAAGGCACTTCAACCAAGGTTGCTCCAGGGGCACAGCGCTGCAATCAGCGCACTATAAATCGCAGAAGAAGGAAAGCATGAGCAAACTGACAAGCGATCAAAATGATTTAGCCTAACTCTTGTGTTGTGCTGAAAATCCTTTGACTAATTGCTTGTTCATGGTCAAAAATGACCAGCCTTTAAAAGAATTGCTTGCTTGTGAATCCCACATTATCACCAAATCATAGAGTCAATCTTTTTGTGCTTTTAATTAGCACATTTATGTATTTCTTTCTGAAATTGACCATACATCTTTTATCTGATTAATGCACCTCCGTTTTTAAATAAAACACATTATTTGTGGAGCATTTTGCCAAAGTTTAGTCAAAAATTTAAGTGCATAAGATCAATCAAATCCATAAAGAAATATGCAACTGTTGCCATTAGAAGGAAAACAGGCAGATTGAATCCTATAATATAGCACAAGAAGATGTTCATACATGATTTTTAAATAATTTTGTAGGTGGGTCAACTTTGAAAACATGGAGAAAAGCAACAAAATGCAAAAATATTAACTTTTCAAGAAAAAAAGGAAATTGTCTGCAGGTCGAAATGACCGAAACACAACATAATGGTTACATTATATAAATAATTCTGCTTTGATTTGATCTTAAGTAGTTACATTCAGCAGCATATTGGGTTCTAAAATGTAAAATTGCAGGCTGTAATCAAATTCGAGAAATCTGATTTATAGCTCAAATCTGAACTTAGTTTAACATAATAAAATTAATGATCACATCAGTATATAAATCCTTACGAGAGCATGCATTATTCTTAATAACATTATAAAATGAATTAATGCTCAGATCTGATGGGAGAATAAACATTTTCCGTCAGGTTACAGTGTGATAATTATGATTAATGGGCTTAATTTCTTTGTGATGTAATCTGATTGAGGAGCGCACCACACGCATCCAGTCTCTAACCCTCTAAAGTTATTTTGGCCATACAATCCATAGATAAATTTCCAAGTAACCAGAAGAAGCACATGATAATAATGCTGGAATTTAGATCTTGTGGGAGAATTAGTTGATTCTCTTCTAGTGTTGGCAGCATTTATGTGTACACTGAGAGACCAGATGGGATTTTATCAGTCTGGGCTCACCATCAGCTTGACTGCTGATAAGTTTAAACTAAGTGATTAAATATCTGTGACATATATCAGTGTAAAAATATTACATCCCTATAATATCATTCCCACACGCTCTCATATACAATTAAAGACCAATTTCCTTTTTATAGGACCCACTTTGGTTTCACTGATAAGTTCTGGAGCACAGCCAGACCAGTTGAATGGCTCTGTAAGGTTGCCAAGGACAAAAACATTCACAGACATGGAGCAAATTAACTATGAGATGTTTATCTCAGCACGTCCAATCAGCTCTGCTCTATGGGTTGCTATGGATGCTTTACACTATTCAGATTCAAAGTGCAAGTGGACAAACAGAACAAGGGTGCTAAGTTTTGCAAGAAGCTTCCTCCTCGACGGAAAATGGTTCACATTTTACAGACTGTGAAAGGTGTTCAAAATCAAAACTTTGGCTTTTTATATATGTGTTTGAATATCATGAAGACTCGTGAAATTATGTTTCTCTCTGGCTTGATCTGGTGTCAACAGAATAATAGTTAGAAAATGTAGTAAACTGTGTCACTGCCATTGCTTTCTTGTTTTTTAATGTGGTTTCATAAACTGTAAAATATTAGATTTACAAGAATGAATTTCATTACAGCAATCTAAGCAGGTTAGGGCAATGCATCAACAAGTCTTAAAAAGCCTGAAAATGTTTCTGAAAGCTCAAACCTGGGTTTATAGAACAAATTTGCATTAATCCAGAAACTAAAAGAGAGTTTAAGATTAAATAACGATGATTTCAGTACTAAATATATCATCTTAAAGCCAAAATATGTGTGTGTGTGTGTGTGTGTGTGTATATATATATATATATATATATATATATCCTGTTTCTTTATTTTTCATAATGCACTGATCCTGTCTTTCCTTCTGTCAAAATAAGTTGATCAGAGAGTTGAGCATTTTCGATTTGAGTTGAGCATCAGATTGTCGATTTCTTTTGTGCTCTAATATCATGTGCATTTACAAACAAAGAAGCAACATCTCATTGACATTCTTACGCAAGCCTGTCCTGCTTGTATTCTGTCACACGACAGGTTTGTGCTCAAGAAATGCCAAAGCATCCGTGCACGCGCGCGATAAGGCACTCTGACTTAGTTGCATGCAATACATCGTTCCCTGATATAGTACATACTTCCCCATTGGTGGTAAACAGAACCAGTGTGACATACAAATGATTAAAAAATTAACCAAGTGTGCGCAAATAGTACGTGCTTACTGCGGCGCGTAAATAAAATAAAATGCATGCTTGCTTACCTGTGAACTATTGCTTGGGCAGAAAGTCAACACGTCGTGCAACTTGTTTCAGTGATGCAAACTTGATTTTGCTTTTAAGTTAGTGAGAAATCAGCTTCCATTCATGATGTCCCCACAGGTGCAGGTGTTTGATGTGTTTGGATCTGTCCTTGGTGCTGAAACAAAGACCTGATGAAGCGCAGGGGGTGACGAAGAGGAGGAGGAGGAGGAAGATCTTACCTGTGCACAGTGGAATTCACTCGAAAGGATGAATGCTTTCTCATTAAAAGCGACGTGCACCACAAACACCCTCTTCAGCTCACCTAAGTCCACTTAATGGCCAGTTCGCGGCTGTCTCCTCAGTCTCGGGGTTTTGTGAGAGCGCAAGAATTCAGTCCACACACCTGTCATCGTGAGAGGTTTAATAAACTCTAACTAAATCTCCACGGATCCACGGTCCGGTTCTCCCAGTCACGACTTTCCAATGTCTTTTACTGAAACTTGAGAGGTTGTAATTAAACAATATTGCCCAGATATAGCGAATCAGTAAAAAATTGTGTGTCCCTCTGTTACGATTTGATCTTTCAATTTTAAGTAATGGTGTTCAGGGTTCGAGCTTCATGCATTCGTCAGGTTCGGGTGAAACAGCCACCCCTGCGCCCCTTCGTGTACCTCTCTCTCTCTCTCTCTCTCTATCTCTCGTATCTGGCTGCTGTCAGTGAAGATAGGTGGAGTCACAAACGGTTTTTACGCTTGAAGATAACTATACAAAATATTTTTTTTTATTAATGGGAAACGTTACCTTGTTTTGTTGTTGTTGTAAATTGTTTGTACTTCATAGAATTTGCAGTAATATTATTCAAAATGCAATAAAATAAAATAAAAATTACACCATTTCAGTCTGTCACGTATTCAAAATATACCCTTAACGTTAAGTAAATCCACTCTGCTTTTTAGGTTTTATGACGTGTAATATAAATTTAAATGTATAAAATAAAAATAATATGCTGTATATCGACACATTTTCATCTTTTCCCCTCAGACGTTAAAAAGCTTCTGAATATTTAATGAAGCAAGCACTGAGGCAGATTATGATTGGCTGTCTGCTTACCCTATTTTAAAAGTGTAGCATACTGTAAGCACGCGGCAGGCTTATAAATGTTGCAACGTAAGCTTTATTCGTCTGAAACATGATTTTAAAATATCAGAGAAAAAAAAAGTGCGTTTATCATCACGTCGTACACCGCCAAGAAGCTATCCGTCGCGGAAGAACATTGTAGCCGAAACTTCTTCTTTCTGTTGACGTCTAAGAGACGAATCACGCAGGTACTGGGCTACTCCGCAGCGGTAACTACCCGAACCTAAATAGTCTGAATATTAATGCTTATGTGTACCGTAGTAATTCAGGACAAGCCAAAAGCACGGTTTGGAAAATAGATTCACGGTGTACTCGCTTATTTACCTCACACAAAAAAGTTATCGTTTGGCGCCAAGCATTTTTGGGTGCAATGCACAGTCTGGCCTGGTGGTGGCAGTGATGAAAAAAGTTATTTATTGCCCCACAATTCTTATGCCAAGAATTAAAAAAAATTACGCGAAACGCAACACGAGACCATCAGTTTCCCAACAAACAGGTAACAAAAATAGTTCTATTAAGTCATGTTCACGTAGTGAGAAATAATATGAAACTATCCAAATTTATCGCAAAGCATTACTACACAAAGAGTCAGCAACTAAGTTAACGTTACCAGAGAACACAATAAATTGTTTAGTCACGCTCAAAAAACAAGATATTTCTCCTAAATTGGAGAGCTTTGCCTGTATTAGGCTAATTGATTTCCTTTGACGCTATTGTGCAAATATAAAAAAGTTTATTTGTTATAAAGGACTTTTAAAGAACTTTATAATTCTAAAGTTCTGATTTAAATGAAAGTTAAAAATTCCATTGTTTTTTTAAACCGTAATGTCTAAATGTCAGAAAATCACCGGTATTGTATTGTGCATAATTGCAGTGAATGTTTTCTAGTCTACTTTTTTAGCAGCAACACAAGATGCAGAGAATTACAGCCTTGTAATACCAACCTCTACAATCCAGCGTTATATCAAACACAGAAGCCTAATTACACATTTACATTTAAGCCAAAGCGAAGGAAATGCTGCCCACTTGTAGGATTTGATTCGCTGGGTTGATCCGAACCCAAACTCTTATGAAAAGGCTTTTAATGATGAGGCCATTCATCTGTGCAAGACAACATAAAAGAAGGTATAATTACAGAATGAAACTTAATGTGCTGCTGCCTCTGGGAGGAATGTAAGTTCATATTGTAAGTATGCATCAGGCATTGCTTACGATCCAAGTTCCAGAACGCTGTGCTAAGACCCCTCAAGCGCTGTTCAAGTTCTGTTCTCAACCAATTAGAGGGGAATCAGGAGGGGGTTGGTCGCTGATGGAGAGACACACACCGATGGGAGCACAAAGCTTGCTTTGTCTTCCATACACACAAGTAATTTGGGTATTTTTTTAGAGGACGGTGGAGAGAAATGCACATGCACCACAGCGGTGATTAGACCAGCAAACACTTGCAATAGATTATATAATAACCACCTCTAACACAAAGGGACCAATTTTGCCTTGAAAAAGAGGTCTGTTCAACATCATAATGGCAGAGAGATCTGGAGGAACGAGGCAAATACTGTAGGATGAAGTTTTAGGGAGTGCAAGGACACGTAGATATGATTATCAAAAATTGCTTTAAACTTTTCCACTCAAATGGAAGTGTACAGTAGTATAATTTGTCAAATTGTCAGATCAATCTGAAAGCTGTGGTCAGCCCTCTGGGGGAAAATTGTTAGAGAAATTGTTAGAGGTTTGTCTGATGCAACAATGTGTAAAACTGTCTATTGCTATGCTAAATAACAACAAGCTTGTGAATCATTCATGCAAAAATAACATCTATTTGTTACATTCGGAGGTAAAGTAACCGTGAAAGTGAGGTTTATAAATAGGTCAGGCATAATAATTGAACACTCGGGCTGCGCTCTAAAATGCTGCAGAAGTGAGTTGTTGATTCTTTTTGAAGGTTTAATTCTGTTTAACTTAACAGGGTCGAAAGTTCTCATTTAATCCAAGGCAAAGGCAAGAGGATCAGGATACATAAACTGGACTAGATTGGGAAAACTTTGTGAGTACATGGGACTATGTTATAGCTTGATTTATGTCTTTGAGGTAAACAAATTCTATATTTTCATGTATTTCTTTTATTTTGTGTTTATCAACAATCCTACAATATATATAAAAAAAATGTTGTCATGCACTGTAAAAAAAAAAAGTCATCTAAAAGTAGACAGGGCTTCTAGTTTTTTTTATCGCATTGAATTAAAAATGAAACCTTTTTTCACTTTTTCAATTATAAGACAACATTTACCAGCATTTTACAGTGTCTTTTTTACTGTATGTGGTAAGGGAACTTACTGTTAAGTTTATATTGCTGCAGTGTTACAGGATGTACTGTTAAAACTGCAAAGAGTTAGCCTGGCTTCCGCGACTTTAAAGCTCATAGGAGCTTAGTCTGGCCAAGCTACCTTACTACCCGCCTTTAGGAAGGCGGGCTTAACCTGTGTCCATCAGATGACGAATCTACAACCAATCAGACCACTCATTCCGAGGACGTATGCCTAGCGACGGAACCTGAAGCCACCGCAACCAATTGTAGCTAGCTTCATTAAAGCAGAAGGAAAATGTCTTTACTTGCTTTAATTGCTTCTGCTCCGTTTTCAAAGAAAACCTGTCATGAAAATTTCTCGCAACAGCAAAGTCGAACGATTGTTGCTGCTAGGTACACGCCATGTTTGAAAGCTGGTATGGTTTACGGTCACAGAACGGCTGCGTCATCGCGTTACACCCGCCTCAGTCGTGCCAGCTCGTTTCTCATTGGTTCCCACTTTTTTGGGAACGGAAATGCTCTAAAACAGCAGCTATGCCAGACGACTTTGCTCGCGAAATAGAATATAGCATCACAGGAAGTATGGGCGGGTCAAGGCTAGCAAAGAGTATTTTTTTCCCTGGTTCAGAATAAGCTGTAATGTGGACCAGACTTGATTTTTAGGGTCAAACACAATCTCAAACAAGACTGTCTAAAAGAAGTGAAAGTATTTTATATAGTCTGTTAAACTTGTTTAGATGTCTCAGGAGGCAGTGTTTTGATGTATTGTTTTCAATCAGTGCCTGTAGTATCAACACTGTGGATTGTGATGAGAGTTTGAAGTTTGAGTGCAGACACAATTAAAATCCATCTCTTGTGAGAGTAGACAATTGTTGTGGATTTACAGAAAACAAAGAAAGCTGTACCAGACTTAACACAGAGAGGGATTTACAGTAGTTCGTGTCTGTCTGGAGGCCAATAAAAAAACTAGACAGAGTTTTGAAGTTTATTAAAACTTGCTGGTTTTTAGTGATCAGTCACTACAAGACAAATAAACAACTAAGGCAGATGTGTGGTTGTTTTAACTCTAGACAAAGAAGGCAGGTCGAGCTGATTAAATTGCATGAAAATTGTAAATGTGAAATTGAAAATGTAAATATAGCACATATGAAACCCTCTATTATAAATGCAGGCATGATGGGCCTTTAAGGCAACAACTGATAAATCTATTCAAATAATTTTCTTTGACTGAAATAAAATAGAAATGTTATAAAATTATATAAATAAATAAATATTAACAAAAAAAGTTTAAACTGTAATAAAACAAGTTAAGCTAAATTAAAAAAAGAAATAAAAGCTAAGCAGAAATGAATAAATATATATATGTGTGTGTGTATGTATAAAACTAATCAAAATGATAGAATAACAAACATTTAAATTAAAATGACTGAAAATGTAAATATGAGTAATAAAATTAAAATAGCTAATAAGCTTAATACTATAAGAGTATAAAAATAATATAAAAAATAACATTGATTCATGAACAAAAGTATATTTTTGAAAAAAGAAAAAAAAACTATTTTTTTTAAAAACTCTTTATTAAGTTGCTCAACAACTAGCAGAACAAATAATTAATAAAAAAATTCCAATCAGACATTGGTATAAAATATTATGAACTTCACCTAAATGAACAATATCAAGTATGTCCTAAAATGTTTGTGAACTTGCACAACCTGGATCAACATAAAAACATTTTCAAAAATTCAAGACATTAGAAGAAGCCCACGGCTGGCCCTGTAAGTTATATGCTTATGTTTTTTTTACACAAAATTATAGTGAGTCTATAGTGAGTCACACCTTAACATTCAACATATAGAAAATACCACTGTAAATAACATACCAAACGTGTAAATGATATTATTACAGGGAAATCAAGTTTGCATGGTATGCAATACCACGTATATGATAAAATATGATCAGATAATTATGTGCTCCAAACACCTTTAATGGCAAACAACAAATAAATAAGCGTTGGAAATGTGCTGTAATCATCTCCCCCCTGAGGAAATCGTATCTGTCAGTTTCTGGTGCAAAGAAAGCCTTGGTTTGTCTATGAACATATGGCTTTTGATGAATGAATATTCAAGTCACATAACTCTTCAGTTTGGGAATTTCTTTGGGCACGAATTAGCAATTACTGAAGGATGAAGCGAGAATGTGTGGATGGAGAATAGCAAATTACACTCAAATAATTGAAAGCTGAACATTACATAGATTCACATGAATAATCACTAACATCAATGTCAGTTTAACTTAAGTCATTAAGTACTAAAGATCAATAACAAACAAACAACAAATGCACTAATGAAATACTAATGAGGACGCACTAAATATAATATGAAGATGTTTTCAAGAAATTCAGGTTACCTGGTTAAAATTGTTTGCATACAGACACAATTCTGTACCTGCTATTGGAAAACAAGCCTGACTAAACATTTTCTGTTTATTAATAGAAAAAGAAAACATGTTTTTCAACACAAATCCATCATTATACTTAAAGAGACAGTTCACCCTAAAATGAGAAAAAAGTATTTCTTCACCCTATTTTTACCCTGCAGATGACAAAATAGGGCATTTCAGTTCATAAAAATATTGGTTGCATGAATGTGTATACGTGTGCTGTGTATATTT
>JAUCNO010000044.1:4441411-4469470 GCA_032353835.1 Enteromius viviparus
ACATAGCATACTTTTATTATATATATGTGTGTGTGTATATATATATATATACACGCAAACACATGCATGTGTATTTATATATACATAATAAATGTATCATTGCCCAGCATTATAAATTACTAGGATAAAAAAAAAATATATATATATATATATATATATTATATTTTTTACAAATACTGTAATAGTATATAAATAATACTAAAATAAAACTTAATGGAAAAGAACAGTCAAGTGATATGGACCACTTTTTTCAGAGTTTGAAAGCCATTTGGTTTTCAGCAGAACAAAAACAATGACAATATGAATAGTTTGGTGAACTACCTCTTTAAAACAATACTAATAAAAACTTTAAAACTAATACTAATAATACTAACAAAACTATATTCACTTCCTTCACATTTCCCACAGTTCTGCTCTCTCACTCTTCCTCAACCATCATCTCTCTTTCTTGGCCCTGCAGGTTGTTTTTGCCGCTTCCTGTGATTGGTGGAGGGGTTTGGTCACACCTGTCCGTCCTGTCTGAGTCGAGGTCCAGCTCCTCGAAGGAAGAAGCGCTGGAGGTGTCGCTTCTCTCCACATGGTCGAAGTCCCAGCACCTCTCTCTGTCTCTGTGTGAGTGTGTCCGTGTGGTGGACAGGGCAGGTGAGGTGTCCCGGCTTTCCGAGGGGGGCTGGCGGCTCACAGAACTGCACTCGCTGTGGGAGTCAGCACCTGTATGTAACACACCCACACAAACACAAGAGGTGATTCATTTTTCGCCATAGTTTCACAGCGAGCAAGCAGCACCTCCGCTAATGAAAGCGTCTCCTGTACCGCAAGCGTACACAAGCTAGAACATATTTCTAAAACTCCTGCCCTTCTTGTCTGTTAACATTTCAGAGTAAAAAAAAAAGAGGCACTCGTTTCCTTCTGTTTAAACAGCTATTCCAGGTTGTTTCTGCTGTGGTGCTACTGGCTAATTAACAGTTGCGCTCGTGTATTTGTGGAAGGGAGATGAGTGTTTGGAGAACTGCATGTGTTGGCATTGAAATGTGTGAACGCAAACCTCTGCAGATAACTACATTTCTGCTCATCCATTCAAAACTCGCTGCCATCACGCTACAGATATTACTGTATGGTTGCTATGGGTCTTCTTGGCATACATTATTTGTGGTTGCCTATTTCAAAAAGATCTCCATATGCATTTGTCTTTCAGTGCACATTATGGAATTCATGAAACCCCCCTGATAGAGCTGATAGAATGTAATTATTACTGAAAAATGTAAAATTAATTAAATATATAGGCAACTATATTAAATACAAAAAAGCCAAATAGAAATATAAACCTAAAAAAAATAAAAAAATAATAATAAAAAACCACAGAAAAATTACTTAAACTTTAATCAAAATGTAAATGATAAAAATAAAGGCTAATTCTAAATATTAATAAATACAATAATAGTATGGAAATAATGCTTTATTTCTCACTTAATATTTCCTTATGAAATGTAAAATATATTTTAGCATTTTTTCCCTGCATGAAAAAATACTTTGAAATGTACCGTAGGGTGCACAAATAAATAAATCAGCCCTATTATGATAATCTGGTTATTATTATGATCATTATGACTGATTACCAAATGATTTAATCTTATATTAAAAATTATATATTTTTATCTACATAAATGAAATCATTTAAAATAATTTATACTTGGAACTTAAAGTAAAATAATAATTTAAAATAAAGGCTAATTCTAAATATTAATAAATACAATAATATTACTGAAATAATACTAAAACACATTTTTCACAAATTTAAAATATAATTTTGCATTTTTATTTCAGCACAAAAAAAAATGTTTTGACTGTAGTACCACAAAAAAAGAAAATCAGCCCAGTATTGATAATTAACTGATAATTATTGTGATTGATAACCCAATATAGTAACCTGATCATAAAATTCTATAATATTGTCTAAAAAAATAAAAAAATAAAATGGATTTACTAAATAATATATGAAATATCGTTATAATTTATTTTTTTATTTATTTTTTAACAGGAAATTATCAAATATTGACCAATACAGATGCATTAAAAATGGTGAAATATCAGCCAGTTAATCGATGTAGAACTGGTATGTTCCTGACTATTGAAACCTAATCTGCTGTATTACTCAGGAGTTTTAGACGCACACACACACACACACACACACACAGAGTAATTGACAGCATGAGAGAAGACAGACAGACTAACAGATTGAGAGAGGTGCCACACAGCCTGAGTTTCACTGAGAGGTGTGTGTCTGTGTGTGTGCTCATGCTGCTTGTGAAGGAGACCCAGCGCGCTCACACACAGCGTGTCAGAGTGACAAACGTGTCAGGACCGCCTGCGTCTCAGCTTTTTTTTTCTGCTTATGTCAGTGCTTCTAAAATGAAGGGATGTTTTGTGTGTCTATTAGATGACCGCTCACTTACTATTTATCTGCCTCCTGCTCTTCCTGTCAACGTAGCATTTTTGTAAGTAGGGACGGACAGACTAGATGAAGGGAGGATAGCGAAGGATGACAGGGATGTGTGAAAAAGTCAGAGAGGAATAAAGATGAAGAGACTGATAGTGGCGGAGAGAGAACAAAGTGTCCTTCATATGCCATCAGCATGCGTGCCGGAGGCTGCGAGAAAACTAACATTTTTCTTCATAACTTCCAGTAGCACTGAAAAATTAGCATTTAGAAAATCTCACTCAAACATATAAGAAGGGAGAATGAATCGCCTCATCTGTTTTTAATTGTTTACCACCTGCTTTCTGCAGGAAATAGCATATTTGCAGCATGCACATACTGCTGAGTTTTGTGAATATACACTCTGTGATCCGACTCATTTCCATAGAAAGGGCGGATGTTTGCACTAAAAAACAACAGTGTAGCACTATTTCTACAAATTTAATGGCAAGATAAACTGGACTGCAAGTGTTTTCTGAATTTAGTGGCGCTAGAGCGATTAAGTAAATGCCCTGAGATCCGAGAGATATGTATCAGAACATAGTGGAATCATTTTTATATTATTATACTATGTTTTTAAAACTGCTTAGAGTTACTCCACCCTAAAATGAAAGTCATTAATCACTTTAACTCCATGTCGTTCCGAACCCGTTCTAGCTTTGTTCGTCATCAAAACACAATTTAAGATATTTTGGATGAAAACTGGGAGGCTTGTGACAAATAATGAACACTGTCAAGGTCCGGAGGAGTATGAAAGACTTTGCTGGAGTGCTTCAACCGTAGTGTTATGAAGCTATGAGAACACTTTTTGTATGGAAAAAAGATGAATAACAATTTTATTTAACAAATTCTGCACCATAGCACCCTTTTGGAGAGCAAACAAGGTAAGCGGTTCTGTGTCAGCTGTGACATACATATGTCTTGTTTTTATTAAAATCAAATCGTAAAAACACAGAGAAAAAAAAAGCCTATGCAGTTTGTGTCTTGCGATACTCTCCAAAATGGTGCTACGGTGACGTATCGTGCCAAATAATTGAATTATTTTTGGGGGTTTTCTATGTGAAAAGTGTTCTTGTGGCTTCATAACGTTACAGTTGAACCACTGATGACTGATGGAGCATTCAGACAACGTCTTTCATACTTTTCTAGACCTTGACAGCAGGGTTCAGTATTTGTCAGTCAATGGGACAGTCACACGTCTCCCGGTTTGCAACTACAACATTGAAGGCCAAGAAAGGTAGTAAGGACATCGATAAAATAGTCCAAGTGACATGTAAAGCTATGAGAATACTTTTTTGTGTCTTGTCTTCAGTGTGCCTTCATAAGAGTGCCATGACACATGTTGCTGCCAGTGCAGGTTCAGAAAGCGCTTCGATTTCTTCAAAATATCTTAATCTGTGTTCCAAACATGAGCGAAGGTCTTACAGAGGGTGAGTAATACATTTTTGGGTGAACTAACTCTTTCATTTGAATTCAAAGGAATCCAAACTGAAAATATATTTTAACAACTGCGAAAGAACTTAAAAATTAAATATAATTTGTTGCAAATTTCTCACAAAGAAATGCACTCACATCTTTATCTCAAGCAAAGAGAGAATGTTACTGAGCGTATGCTTAAGTGTAATCACTCTTTTGTGATTATTTTTGTTTTTTGTGCGTGTGTGAAATTTAAGGTGTTACAATTGTCCTTGGGTTCCCATATATGACGACCCACCGCACACTACACACACACGCACACACGCTTGCCACGTAAAGCACATTTCAGTGCAATATGCCACTTCGACAAAACTCATTTTAAAGCTGTTTCGTGAACAGCATATTTCACCAGGGAACAGATGTTGAACGCTTAAATTTGAGCAGCGAGGTCAGCTTCACACCACTTCAGCAAAACACAGCTATTCATCCAGCATGACAACTAAAGCATCACTTGACAACATTTCAATGCCGGATCGGCTTAAAAATGCGTAGCTGACACAGCGTTGAAACTTCATGACATTCATTAATCTTTTTAATTATTGCAATTTAACACAATCTTCAAAAAGAGATGAAAGTGCATTAATAATTAAATAGTAAGTCATTCCTGACTTTACAGCTACAGTTAATATCAATTTAAAAACACAGCGCAGACATCTGCTCAGAGACAATCAGAAGTAGTCCTTCACAATCAAGACTAGAAAATCTGTTTTCTTCTGTTCACATCTGTTCTCTGCACTTTGTGTCACTACAGGCACACTGCTGGCAGACTTCTGCTCATTAAAAGTTTTCATTTTCACAGAGAAAAGAGACGATTTTTGGTGTACTCTTACGTACACTAATAAAGCATAAGTAGATGTTTATTTTGGTACTAGGAAGACGGACAGAATAAACTAACAGAAAAAAATGGAAAAAGTCAAAAGGGCGGCGCTAGAGAGTAACACATGGAGTAAGATGCGTTTTTATCCAGCTCCGTCACACTTAATGTAACTTCGCTACTCCACCTTAAAATAAACCAGTTAGCAAAGTCAATAAACCAACAATAAATAAATCTAAAAAGACTGTCAAAAAGGCTTCATCCCCGACGGCCCACATTGTGGAAGAAACTTCAACTAGCCCGGTGCTAACCGATGTTAAAGTTTGCGTTCAAGCTAGCATGAACTTTGGCAATGAGGCCATTGAGACTGATTCTTTTCATCCTTTGGAGGATAAAGATGATACTTCACCCAGGGCTATTCTTCTGGCCATTAGAAAGCTGGATTCTTCCATTTAATACCTTATTTAAAACTTTGGAAGCTTCACTGTCTGTTGTACAGTCGACACTGAACCCCAACACATGGCTAGCACTGACTATGAGAGTCACATCTCTCACCTGGAGCAGCTTTGCTCTGGTTTATCACAGGAGAATACATCTCTAAAGGCAAAGGTAACGGATCTGGAGGCCAGATCTCGAGGCATAATATAAAGATAGCAGGTCTTCCTAAAAACATGGAGAAGGGCAATCCTACAAGATTTGTTTTCGAACTCTTGCCCTCGCTAGGAGAATCTAACTTACCGCTTAACTTTTTTGTTTTGAAGAACCCGCCACCAATCAAATGTATGTATTTTTTTCTGCCTTTCTTGAGTTTAAATCCTTGTGTTCAGTTCGGTGAGCCCGCGTACTGTAAATTTTCGCTTATGTTCAAGAAGTGAGATTACTGAGGTAGCATTAAGCCAGACGATTTTAGTATTTGATATTTCTGTTTTTCCTTTTGTTTACTCAGCAATACTTATGTTCATACTTAACAAGTCGCTCAGTTTTCCCTATGGTTTATCTTTCACTGTACTTTGAGCCCCTCTAAGAAACCGGAATGTGCGTGGTTTAAACAATATTGTTAAAAGATCTTAAATTCTTTGCATGCAGATATATTGTTTCTACAGGAGACTCCCATTAATCATTCCAATGCTCAGAAACGTAAATGTAGATGGATAGGTCAAATAAACCACTCTACTTTCTCTTCAAAGGCCCACGGTGTATCTATACTAATACGTAAGAATATTCCTTTTCAACATTTAAACACTAAACATGATATTAATGGTGGTTGTCGTGGAGAAACTTAAATGCAAGACCAATGAGGGTACATTGGCTCATCTATTTTGGTTCTGTCCAAAATTTTGTAAGTTTTGGATTGCGGTATTTTCTTTCTACTCAAAGGTCCTTAAGAAGGTCCTCTATGATATTCCTCCTAAAATGGTCCAAACTATAAAATGAAATATGCACTCACTCACTGCTCCTGAATAAATCCTTTCTGTAGATATAATAATTTCTTATTTAAAAGCTACTTTTAAATGCTCTAGTCTAGTGAGAAGAAATATAGCATTATCCAATTACTAAAAGTATACTTTTTCATGCTGCTAGAAAGAACAATGGCCAATTACACACTGCTTAATATAGAGGTAGTGATGCTTGTACAACAATAAATAATGTGCATAGTTTGTATATACTGTCTTAACATATAACATTATTTATTAATTCTTAATCATAATATGGTTTGTCTCTATTAACATCAAATGCTATATGTTTAATACATAGCTCTTATTGACACATTTTGTATCAGGGAGTTCCTGCTCCAAATGGGGTCCTTGCCATGAAAAACGTTGAAGACCCCTGCTCTAGAGGATCAAACGAGCATTTGAATGGAAAGAGGACAGTAGGAACAAGACATGCTGTGAAACATATTCAATTTAGCAGCACATTTGGACCCAATAAACCACCAGGCTTCAAATTTGTCCTTTAATCTTCTATCTTCCCTGCTTTAATCTTCTGCTCTATCATATATTATAGTTATTACTACGGGTTTGTTTCAAGGTAACAGGTGGAACTGGCATCTCTAGGACTGTCCAGGACAGCTGGTGTGGACAACACACCCCTCCGGTGACAAACAGCTCACCCATGTTTCATATTTGCTCGGTGGTACCTCTGGGCTTTGGTCTGACCAGGGCAATATGCCATTAATACATGCAGACTGTGTCTCATTATCACTAAAGCAGGTGTAGGTGATCGCACAGTTCAGCCAATATGGCACATCCACGTCAAAACTGGTGGCAGTTAATGTCTATAAAAAAACTCTGCTAAATGTCAATCACTGAAACACGGTTCACACTTGTTAAATTGATGATAGGCTTCTGCTATTAGTGCTCAATTAACAGTTGGAGAGTAATTTGGTGGTTAAAAAATTTGGCTGGGAACCAAAACATCACTGTTTAGTAGTTTATATTCCGGCAGTTAGACCCTTTCTTCTAAAATAGGCTTAAAGTGTGCAGATATTCAAAAATGTACCTGTGTTAAACTTTAATTCCTTTAATAAATCTACTGTAAATGATTTTAAATAAGAAAGCATATGTGAATTGACTAGTACATTTACCTGTGATGTCTGTCCTCCTGTCCTCTTCAGACTCTTTTCCCAATAACCATCTCTGAGCCTCTCTAACTTCGGGAACATAGAAATCTCCCTGCCGAGCCAGTGGACCCATATAGTGGATCATTCCCCCTTTGTAGATCTCTAGAAATGGATGTGCGCACAACTTCCTTTCCTAAAAAAAAAAATTACATTATACAGTAGATTAAACTTCATTCAGTCCAACTCATTTATCTACCAAGAACTCAAAAAAGAAATGCTCTAAGCACTTTTCCAAGCTGAAATATTTAAAAGTTTTAGGTAATATTTTCTTTAAGAATGTACTAGTTTTAAATGTACCTGGGTGCACTTTTTAACAAGACACGAAACACGTACCAATAAGTGCATATTATTGCAGTTTCCAAAAGAAATGAACAGTAGAGGCAGTAAAACAGCTTTTTTTCCTTTTCACACAAATTTACAGTTTTGATTATTAAAGCGTAATTTTCGAACAATTACTATCATGCTAAATATCATGCTATGACTTCAAAACAATAGTAATATGCTGGGAGATTTGTAAACTGATGCTTTTGAAGGTTGGCATCACACATATTTTCATAGACAGTAGGTTTGTTCTCTATCTCACGGAGTACAGAGATGTACTTGAGAGGCATGTGACTACGGTTAAACAAAACAGTTCAAATCTGTGTTAAAGCACTTTGAAATGGCACGTTTGGATCAACAAATGCGTTTTTTATATCCGTTTTGCATTTGTTATCAAATAGGTTTAGGGTTGGATTTTGTGTAGGGCATATTCTAACATAAAGTTTTAACTTTTAGCCACCGCAACACGTACCAAGCAAAGTAATAAAAACACAGCAATACATACCAACATAATAAAATGTGCCTAATTTCACGTATTGAACCAGTGTTTCTGCCCTACTCAGTGGATATTTCCCTTAAAAACTGTGTAACACAAAAAGTAAACAATACATATTTTTTTAAAGACCTGGGGCCTGTTCCATAAAACAAGTTTACCGAATAAGCCAGGTTTGTTTCAGTTAGTCTGACTTATTGGCAGTTAATTTGGTTTGAAATAAGTCAGGCTATCTGCCAAAAGCCTGGCTTATTTGTTCAACTTGTTTTATGGAACAGGCCCCAGGTTGTTTTGTTCAGCAAGGATGCATGAAGTAGGTCATGTGATAAAGACATTTAAAATATAACAAAGTTTTTTTAGATTTTTTTTTTTTTTTTAAATTAAGAATCCCGAAAAAAAAGGTTTTCAACATTGATAATAATAATTATTTCTTGATCATGTGACACTGAAGACTAGAGTAATTATACTGAAAAGTCAGCTTTACTATCACAGGAATCATTTATAATATTATAAATTATTAAGAATTTAAAATAGCTTCAAATAGTAACCGTTATTCTAAATGTTTCATTCTAAATATTTAGTAATATTTCACAATAGAACTGATTTTACTGTATGTTTAAACAAATAAATGCAGCCTTGGTGAGTATTAGAGATTATATACAATCAAATAATACAGCAATAATTATAACATTTTGTCTCATTTCATACAAACAGCTTTTCACTTCACATAATAAAAACATTTAAACTCCAATTAAAATTTCATGTGCATTCATTTATTTATTTAAATTCATGCTGTGATTTATTCTGTGATAATTGCTGGCTAGCTAGATATTTTACTTTACAGCATCTCTCACATAATGGCGTGTTACTGTATATAGATAGTCTTATCTAAAAAAAAAAAATAAGCTCCCCTAAAGAATAAACATTTAAAAGAGAAATCTGTGGCACTCAAGGCAATGGGTTAATAGCATAATAACATTTCATTAGTACCATTGCTACATTTCCTCTGGAAGGTCTAACTAAGACAAAGAAAGGCAGATGAGAAGAGAGGGAGAACAAGTGAAAGGAAAAGTTGAAAAGCTAAGAGCAGGTTTTCCAGAGATTCTAAGATTAGAGAGCTGTGTCCACCCACTGACGCTTACTCTTCCTTATTACTCACTGATTTTAACACCAATGATTCTTGGACAATTATCGTGCCCTTTCTATCTCTTATACATTCTGAAAACACACATCTTAGCAAAGCTTTCTTCATGTCAACCCATTTTAAAGAGCCCCCAACAGTGTTGTTAAACCCCCTATTGAGACACTTCTTGTCTTGTGATCTTTTCATTAAAATCTTACGAGCACTAAATCACACTAATTGAAACTGGCACTTTATATACAAAGAAACCAAAAGAGGCTCTGTTGGGGATGTTCAGAATGAGCCTGTTTCTGGTTTTCTGTGTAAATGTGTTAAAAAATGCATAATTTTGATCATTACTTTCAAACCCCTGAAAAGGTGCATATCTGCGTCCAGACAGCAGACTCTGCATCGCTTTCACTTCAGGCAGAGTGTAGTTAACAGTAGTCAAATGTTACATCAATATTCATTAAGCTGATGAATATTTTAAAGTGAAGTGTTGAATATGCAAATTAGAAATGGTCTTATGTAAGCGACTGAAGAAAACAAGACGGTTGGATAGAAGTTATATTTGGATAAATTACTTACTTGAAAACACATCCTTACAAGTCAGACAACTGCTCCCCCCTAATAAGAGACCCCCCGATGTTTCGTTGTCTACATTTACTCAAACAGTCAGGAAGATGAGGGACGTTTCTGTTCTTCAGCTTTTACTAAATCTCTCTCCCGCCATCTGTTTCTCATAGACAATGCCGTTCAATACCTGTATGTCTCAGCCGGGCTGTTAAGTCTAACCTAATTCTGATAGATTTCCGTCTATACAATGAAAACAATCCAACTCTTAAAGGTCAGTTGAGAGCATTGCTGTCAATACAGGCTCAGAAAGCTCACGGATTTCATCAAAAATATTGTAATTTGTGTTTTAAAGATGATTGAAGGTCTTTAAAGATTTGGAACAACATGATGGTGAATAATTAATGACAGAATTTTCATTTTTGGGTGAACTACCCCTTTAAAATGATAGGTGTATAAAAATACCTAATTATTCTTATCTAACTGACTCTTCATCACCTTGCAATTAGCATTAGCATATAATCTGTTCCTTAAAAAGAAGGTCCCCTATTGGCATTGATGATGAACCTTTAACATTGATTAAACTCTCAATTGCACCAAGGTTTATTATAGTGGAACAAGGTTTTTTTATATAATTAAAATGTTCTTCACACTAAGAAAAATGGTTCTGAAAGGTTCTTTGGGCAACCAATAATGGTTCTATGGCATCACTGCGAAACCTCTTTTTTGGAATCCACTGAACTCTGAAAGAAGAGAAGACCTGATCTGAAACCTTGATCTCACCGCCATACCCCTATTCTACTTCTGACAGATGATTGACGTGTGCTGCCACGAACAAAGCTAGAGGACTGGGGCCATAAACAGGGACAGGAGACAGAAGGGACTAGAAACTGGGGAATTATGTAAGGCCATTAATATTCCAATATCATAAACAATGTATCCATGCCATACTGTTTGAGATCTGGTCTCTAAAGACCTGAAAAAGAAAAATGCACTGATGAGCTCATTAAACAATGTCTGTTGATTCATTCATTCCAGCTCTTGAAATCTATAGTATAAAAAAAAAGCTCAGCTAATTTATTATTATTAGAAGTTTTGGCTTTTATTCTGTCCTGTACAACTTAAAATGCTGATGCATAATCCATTAGTGTATTGTCCTGTTCTCTCTGTTGGGAGTTTGTAATTGGTTTATGGCTGAATTATTGATTCTAGATAATTAACCAGCTCACAGTCCCATGTGGCACTCTGTAATCAAAATAAAGCTGAAGGGCAAGAAGATTCATATTCACCATCATCATCAGGTCAATAATCCCATGTCATTACTTTGCCTCAAAGAATCAGCCATTGTTCCAATATTTTACCTACAAAGCAACCGTTTCATATAAGCCTAGATTTATATATATGTATCCAAACGCTATTTCATTACACCTCAAAGAGGGCTTCATTAAACCAATCAACCTAAACAAAAACTTCGAAAAACAATTTGAGTTTTGTGTACTTCTGAGGGACTTCTTAGAGCCACTGATGCTACAAAGCATGTCTTTTTAATACTTTTATAAAAATCCAAACTATTACACATAGATATTAACCATCTATTTTAATACTAAAAATCTGTTATGCTGTTGAGAACTTGAATATTGAACACTTACTTTTGGAAACCAGTTAAGCTCTACAACTTTCCATTGTAGTACAAAGCAAGTGTGACTTAAAGGACTAGTTGAGTTAAAAAATGAAAATTCAGTCATTATTTTAATCACCTCATTCCAAACTTTCTTTCTTCTGTGAAACACAAAAGGTGAATTTTCACTATATTTAAAGAGAATGAGAACTGAGTCTGTCAAGCTCCAAAAATGACAATAAAATATTCATAAAAGCCTATATTAACCATCTAGTCTTTTTCATTTGATCTTGGCCATGGTTGGTGCATGGTTAAATACAACTGTGCTGAATAGCATCTCAAGGTATGACATTGGATATGTGTGTATTTAAAACAATGTAGAAAACCAAATTAATGTTGGAGAAGGCAGAAAAAAATACTGAAGCAAAAAAGGCTCCATCCAATTCCAAAAAGAAAAGAAAACAGATGGAGAGGAAAAGAAGAGGGATGGCTGGGTAAGCTACAGACGAAGATGAAAAGCTGTCAAAAGTTTCATCCAAATTCAAGAGGAAAGGTTCTATCTCACAGCGCTGTTCTTCTCTGTATATCCTTTTAATTAATGTTCCTTCATATAGATTCAGCCTCGCTACACTCGCAGAGAAAACGGCATGGAAATGTCTTTCACTTTTCTTCTCAACAATAGCAGAGGGTATAAAGGATTGCCTTTCTCCTCTATGAAAAGAATCTTGAAGTCGGTGATGCTTGAGATAAGATTTCGGGTTTTTATCAATTCAAAGAATCACAGAAATAATGATCCGGATGGAGTGAGGGACATAGTCCAATAGAAAATGTGTCAAGCGTGATATTACTTCAATACATGTCTAATAAGACATGTAACATTCATGAGCTTGATGAAGTTTTCATATCAACTGAGATCAATCTTGTGCATTGCTTCTCATAGAAAAGAAAGATTTATTGGAGATTAAACTGATTTAATCTTGTTGTGATGCATGTCTCCTCAAGAGTTTCTGAAGAGATAGACACCATCTCAAATTGTGTTACTGATATTTGCAATCCAAATTCTCAAGTAGAACTTGCTGCAACCAGATGCACACCTGCAGCAACAAAAATGACTATTAACTAAATAACAAAACGCCATCCTGCTCTTTAGAGAGGCGAAAGGATCTTTCACAGTGATGGACCACTACCATAAAAAATCCCCAATATCTTTAGTGCCTCCAGGGATTGCACATCTCATGAGAGAAAGATAAGACGCAGAGAGACTCCATGCTATTTACGAGAAAAGACATGAATGACAAGGAGAAAAGGCCCCTGCGGTGACTGCTAGAGAAGCCCATCAAATATTTGGCTTGGTGATTGAGTAGCTTTAAGATTGTTTGGGACATCCCTCCATTTCAATTCAAACCGGCCCTGCATTTAAAACGGGTTGTTTTTCAACAGCAAAAGAAATGGCGAGAATATCCACAGAGTGTTATTGAAATTGCTTTGATGTAGTATTATTTTACAATAAAATTTTACAATTAATTTTTTTTTTTTTACTCGTTCTGTGAAGCATTGATACCAAACATATACCAGAAAGTAAAAAAGGAAACAGTAGGTCAATCTGGTCACCACCAACAGAGAAGGCCTGTGAGAAATAAAAGATTATTGATGTATTTGTATAACTTTATTCCTCTCAAACACCACAGGTTTTCATGTGAGAACGGATGAGTGTTTTCTTAGCCTGAGGATAAACATCTGATGAAACGTCAGAGGAGAACCCTTTCCAAATATACCCTGCATGTTTTCAGAAAAATAAACAAAAGCACTCCAGATAAATTTGGGACTAAACAAGACCTTATGGCCCAACGTACAATTGTACTGTTTCTAAACACAGCATATCCTGTCACTAGCATTACACACACACACACACACCAACATATGCTTTGTTTTGGGCAACCGCAGTGGGCTGAATGTGTTATGAAGAGATGAATGTGCCAAGTACAGCACCAAACTACACGTCTATGAAATAGGTCAGCACTTTTCAGAAGTGCTGATTTTGGAACATTTTATGTCTTTGTTATTAAAATCAATTATGTTGATAGGTGATCCACTGATCCCCCCCTATATTTCATGGATTTGTCTGTGTTGGAGATGAATAGCCTTAGCATCTAAACTGCTTAGCAGAACGGATATCTTTTTTCGGTCTTGAAAATTCCCCGTAGCGATGTCATCTAAAGAGAAAACGTCAGAGAACAATCAGACAGAAATCTATCAGAGGTCTGAGATAATTAACAGTTAATAACGCTGCTGTCTAACCAAGGATAGATTTGAGCAAACCTGAGACCACCCAGAACCCCCCTAGCCACCACTCGAAACACCACTCGAAAAATCTTCTTCATGACTGCCTAAAAACCCTCAAAGCCTCCTAACAGCCACTCAGAACAAAGGGTATGTTTCATAAAATAGCAGAAACTTCTTACCAACCACTACCTTTCAAACAAAACCCCAAAACACTAGTAGCTTCCCAGTGTCACCTCTCAGACTATGGGAATGCATAACACACTGAAACTCATTTTAAATGCGACACCTGGGCATTGGTGAAAAATGTACAAAAGAAATAGTAGTAGAAAAGAGGTTGAAAAGTTACAATAGCAGAAAAGATTTAACTATTTTACCATTGTTCTATGCTTACACAAACCTTAGAGTCTAAAACAGTCCTCCGCTTCATCAGACACATCATATCCCAATATTCCACAACAGACTGCTGCTGCTGTCCACTGGAATTCTTCTCTTCCGACACCTGCTCTTGTCCTCCTTAATGACAGTAATCTACAGGATTACTGGGTGGACAACTGTCAGACGTCAAAGAAAAATACAGGGGATGGACAACAAGTGAATCTTCACTAGCCGTAGACAACCATCACAATTATCTGCCACTTAATCTCTAAAAATACATTTAGTCTTTCTTGTCTTGACAAGGTAAGGTAAGGTTTTCTGCTACAAACATAAAATTATTTTGCCAAAAAAAAAAATATATATATATATTATTTTGTTTTTGCAGACTACATGCTACAGTATGACAGATTAAATAGTTTATATTTGATATTTCTATAATGCAATGACATTATAGGGTGGTTGGACGGAAAGTTACTATGCTGTTTTATGTACTATGCATTTCTAAGTGGATGCTTTAGTGACAATGTGGATGTTTTTGCAAATAAACGTCATTTCGAGAGGATCGCTGGACGAGTTAATCACGCACGGCTGTTAGCCCATCATCTAATTATCTCCTCGTTAATTCACACCCAATCAAATCTTTTCCCCTCACTATAAATATTCCTGTTTTTCTCTTTTCCGCATCTCGCTTTCGTGCACCCCACCTCCGCCCCTTCTCCGCCTTTCTCATATTTCACGCTGCTCGGGGGGCGAGGAGTATATCAGTATATCGGATAACGAATAAATACAGTATATCAGATAACAAAGATTAAACCAGTTCTGATGCACATCATTTAAACAACACCAAAAAGACCCCACTGTGAAATGTTGTGCACAAACCACTGACTATATCCTCTTTCACAAATAACTTTGTTTGAAGAAACTTGCTTTCTCAGATTAGTGTGGCCTATTTGCACCAGCTAAATACATTCAATTGGTCTTCCCTTGTAAATCACTGACCCGAGAAAGATGTCCCAGTGTTCGGTCTTTTGTCAAAGCCATTTCCTTAAGCTAAATGGTTCTGGTCCTCCTCTAAGCTTCCCGGAGCTCCTGAGACTCCACACTCACAGTCGACTGCTCCTAAATTTCATTACAGGTCTGGCTGAAAATCCCCTGGCAGGAAACAAGAAGGAAAGCTGAAATTTGCATGTGTTATCTTGAAGGAGAGGTTCACCGGTTTGGCAGGATCCCCTTTGTCAGTTCTTTAAAAAGTAGGACTTGTGACTACCCTAGTAGAGAAAAATGTCTTATACGACCAAGAGATTATTAAGAACAGTAAGTGTTTCAGACCATCTCTAAAGTTCAAAAGAGTTTCTTATTTGCTGGAAAATGGCTAGTCTGTCAGGATGGTGGTACTGTAGAATGCCTCTTCATGATGAATGAAACATCCCAGGAGCTCTAGGGAATGATGGAAAGAATCCAAGAGAAAGTAAAAAAAAAAAAAACAACAACAGGTGTTCATATTTCACGTATGACAAGATAAAAGCACATTTTAGGGAACAGACCAAAAGTAGAGATTGCTTCGCCTATCTTAAATCACACCTTATAATTATGTGGTCCACAATCTTCCCCAAGTGCGCATCAAACTTGTGGCATTTCGCGGTAAGAGGCTTTAGCGCTTTTATCCTTTCTAGGAGAGGCTTGACCAAGTACTGTCTGTAGATAAGCCAATAATACTGACATTTCTGAAGGCTACTTTATGAACAGTACCACCTTTATAACCTCCAAGATAAAAGTTATAAATTAAAAAAAATGAGACGAAAATCTGAGCCATGTGAAACTTGGCCTGGTTACCAAGGAAACCTAGGGATAGATTTCCATGGAGATTAGATCCTTTGATATTCCAAAGAGAAGAGGGATGTGAAAGAGGGAACCATCTGAAGACACAGATCTGCTGAGAAAATCCATCATTAGAGAGGGCTCTTTTTTTTGTTTTGTTTAATCTTAGAAAGTGAAAGACAAGGAATCCCAATCAGTGCATATCATTACCGGACAAATCCAGACTTCAGCATGGGCTACTCACAATAGCCTACTTTGTTAATGGGGAATCCCTGCAATTAACCCCAGCAATTAAATTTCTCTTAACCATAGATGAAAGACAATTAACCTCAAAGATGCTTTAATTTGGATCTAAAACTAGTTCTGATATTTTTAATACACTAGAAAAGATCAGATTTTGAGTAAAGGAAGGTTAAGCCTGAAAGATCACGGGGACCTTAGTGTGACAAAACAAAGTAGAGAATCCTACATTCAACTTACACAAACACAAATGGGTTTCTTTAACTTTAAAGATACAAGAAACAAGTAGTACGCTTTGAAGTGAAAGACATCAAAGACATTACTTAAAAAAGAAAAGAAACGGAGGTGACATATTGTAATTGTGAAAGTTAATCAGCATGTCTGGATAATGCCTTTGTTGAAAATAAATAAATATCTATCCATTCCTCTATTCATCCTTTAAAGCCGACTGTTGCGGTGCCTAAATAATGATTTGTTTACTACCTGAAAACAATTATGGCTGCTCTCCTCATTATCTCTGAGGCAAGAAACAAATCGGATGTTATTATTTACACTACTTTTCAAAAGTGAGGTGTCAGTAATTTGTAAATGTTTTAGAAAGATGTCTGTTATGCTCACCAAGGCAGCATTTATTTAATAAAAAGTTTACGCTTTCCTCATTGGTAGTTTTAGCGGGTTTGGCATGCTGTCAGGGGAGCGAGCCCGGAACAACGGCGAACCACGAACCCTAGTGGTATGAACCCTAGTGTGGGCAAGGGTTCGAAGCTCGGATCGGTCCCCCTGGAGGCGTGAATTGGAAAATAGGTGGAGAAGGGGAGGAGGAGGGATGCTTAAAGCGAGATGTGGAAGGATTGAAAGTTGGGGCTTTTATAGTGAATGAGGGAAGAATCGAGAGTGATTGGGAATAATTAGCTGATGGGCTACCAGCCGTGTTTGATTAATTAGTATCTCGTTCCTCTCGAAAATTGTTTCAGCTCAATATTTTCATTTTGAAAGAACATACATGATTTTAATTGTGTAACTAGGAAGTGGATTTCCCCTTTCCCATCATGCTTTGCACAGGGCTGGATAAAGATAGTAAATCTTGAAATAAAATTTTATTTTTGGCATTAAGAGACTTAGAGACTAAGAGACTTAAATGTTTAATGCTCTTTTATGTTTGTATTTTAAACCTTCTGCTATGTTAGTGTTTTTTGGGTTACCATTGTGGTAAAGCGAAGAGCATGTGACCTGCTAACATGCATCACGGTTGTTTTAATAATAATAATAATAATAATAATAATACTTTGGGCATTCTGAGGATGTACAGTATCAAAAACCATCTTATGTTATGCATAACAAGTTGGTTAATGCCTAAAGTTAAGTTAATCAAACATATGTTGTTCTCAGTTAAATGTTTTTCAAACTGGCACAACTTGTTTGAGTTCAATAAGCATAAAATGTATAATTTTCATTAAAACTATATTTGATCAAATTAAGTTGACCCAACTCAATTAAATTTCATCGCATTCATTTATTTTTTATGAGTTGGGGCTGCACATATTTATTGGATGGAAATCCTGCCTTTAATTAAATTGAGTTTATCCAACTTTTTGAGTGTGCATGTCAACCTGCTGTTTCGGATTCTCAAAACCAAAATATGAACCTTTCATAACCAATGAATAAAATTGATGCTTATTCATTCTTGCTCACTTTAAACTTTTAAAAGGTAGTTGCTAAGAATTTGTTATTAAAAATATGCCATCTAATACAGTCTATAATGCAATAATGTGTAAAACCGAGTATATTATAGGCCTAGTTAGCAACAAATAAAAAAGTGCACATCCAATACTACTACTACTGTGGTATTATTACTACTTTTGTACTATTGTGGTATTCTTGATGGTGGTTTGGGAACACCAGGAGGATCCCAAAAACCTTTTCAAAATGAACGTACAGGAATCCAGTCCCTGCTACTGAGGTGTGATTAATCCAGCTGGGATTTAGCTAAAGGAAACCAGAGGGGGAAAAGTATAAAATCAATAAACACAGAGGGGAAAAAAAGATGCAACCAGGCTATATGACAAGCCGAGAACCGCTAGTTCATTTTCACCTCATGGGTCAGAGTGCTGTTTCATTTACACCTCGATGACCACACACACACACATTGCCACCTACACACACTCCTCCAGCCACAGCCTGACCATCTCCAGCATGCTGCCTCCACACATATCAGCCTGCGTGCTTCATTTTTTCTCACCTCATACACTATACCAAAAACACACTCATTTGCATTAAATAATTCAGCTAATCAAAATCTTTGAAAATCTTTGTTTTGTATTAGCAGCATCTACTTCCACAGTCATTGCAGATGTTACAAACAAATCCTCTTTAATTCAGGGTTGATCATGTGTCCTGCAAAAGCTGATGGGAGATTACTGGTCTTATGCCTCAAGTGTCTTTGGTCCTGAATTATAATATTTCTTTCTGCTTGACTGATGCGCGCACACACAGGCACACACCCTTTGAGGGAAATATCAGCCCCCAGCCTTGACTTTTGAAAGATTATTCATCCACCTTGTAATTTAATGCATGATAACAACACCATCAAGCAGCATCTCGAATCCACAAAAACAAAAATAATCAATTTCCAGCACCACAACCATGCAAATATCATCTGCTCCCCTCCTTCCTGTACTAATTTCGGATTCATCTTATCTTAATTCTCAGCCACTTTCGCACAGAGGGCTGATCAATCATATTCAAATGTGACATTTACCTCTTGCAAATGTTCCTGGACTCCCCAGGCTCTGGGACAAAAGTCATGTTTGAACTGCTGGAACAGAACAGGCCTTGCAGAGGGGCATGTTGGCGTCCCTCTTGTGGCCTGACCAGACATCCACCACTCACCAATGTCTCATATCGCACAGACCCAGTGGGCACGTGCACACACACACACACACACACACACACACACACCTTAGCTCTATATAAAGTTCCTCAACTTTTTTTCTAGGTTTTTAATTACATTTGACATATGTGAATGTCACAGATTTGGAAAGAGTGAGCTTATTACCTGTTCTGGACATTTCCACTTCAGACCTAGAGAGTATTTTATTAAAAATGTCAATGTTATATATTCAGTGCATGTAGATGATTTTTTCTAAGGAATTTTAATATTTTAAAAGGAATTATTATTATATTTTATTACTTTATTTTAATTATTGTAATTATAATTTTGTGGTTGCATTAAATTGATCAATAGTGACAATAAAGGCATTTACATAACAATACTTACTTAAATAAAAATGAAAATATTAAGCAGCACAATTATTTTCAACCATATATATACTGCTTTTAAATGATTTATCATAATTAATTGCATCCAAAATAAAGGTTTTTGTGCGTTGTCCATATTTTCAATGTTTAAATAAATATAAACATATGCATGTATATATTTAAGATAAAATATGTTATGTTTATATATTAAACATATTTATACGTAATATAAGAAATAAGAATATGAATATATAAATGCATAAACATGTAAATATTTTCAAAATATTGTGTCTAAAAAAATGCAAAAATGAATGTCTAAATTAAGAATAACAAAGCCTCTGACAAAAACTTTCCTTAAAGGCTTTTCAATTTTTATTTTTTTTCCCAAATCAGTTTTTAAAATGTACTGATAACCATAAAAATGCATATAAATAATGAGTCGACCCCTATTAAAATAATAATAAATGTTTCTTGAACAGAAAATAAGAACCTTTAAATGATCTGAAGGCTTGTGTGGCACTGAAACTAGATTAATAAAGAAAAAATATTAACCTTTGCAAATATTAAAATAGAAAACAGCCATTTTAAAAGTTAATATTTCACAATTATTTAAGGCATTTTTGATAATAAATGATGAATTCAGTCTCGGGTGAGCATAAAAGAGACTTGCCCAACCCAAACTTTTTAACTTAATATTATAATTTTAAATAAATACTACTGCACATAATTATTGAGTTTCATAGGACAACGTACTCTTCTGAGTGAGAAGCCCACCTGTCAGATTTAAATCTACATTGCTCTGGAATAATAAGTGTTAATGATTCAGCAAGGAATATAAGGTGACAGAGGAGACAAACTAATGAATTTTTCATGACACGGGGGAACAGCTGAGCTACGGGTGGCGACCGCTGGAAAAAATAACAGAAAACAAACAAGCACAAATTAGGAATAAGTATCACTGTCTGCACCTGCGAACTATAAAAATACACTATTTTCATAATGTGTGTGTTTGTGTGTGTTACGTCTTCTCAGCCACATCAGAGAGTCTTGTCATAGGTCACAGACAGCTTTGGCTCACGGTCAGGGAGGCCATATGGTTGAGTGGGCAGTAGATCGTCTAGAGAGGGAAACACTCGAACACTGGCAGCGGTAAAGGCCAGCAATGTCAATACACACACAACACATACACACCTACTATTCAGTCAACCTTTCTGGTTTTCCATGTATCCGTCTGTGCCCTTTACTAGGAATGATCTTGGCTCACGCCTGCAGGGTGCCCAAAAATGCCCTCAAGTCCAGCAGATGTGCAGCAGTCTCTGCGGATGCTGAGGGCACCTCTAACAATCATGCGAACAGCTTTCCATACAATGTAACTCAACAGACAATGTAGAGCAGTGGCAGCTGGTGGAAAATTTTCTAGGTAGGGTGACATTTTAAAATAGAAGCTCAAGATTATGTTTTGGGATGTTTACTTTTTCAAGATTAATAAAACTATTTTTTGAAGTTTCATAATTCTCAATTTATGCATGCAGTGCAACAGCAAAAACAATAAAGGAAAAAAGTTATTTTTCAGAGCATCTTCCATAACTTCAAGTCAAGCTGCAATACTAGGGTGACCATACGTGTCCTGACCAGGATTTCTATATTGCCTAAAATATCTAGGCTTTGGCTTTGTTTGCCTGTGCAGACAGATCAGTCTATGACATTGGTTCCTTATGTTTTAAAGATGCTCTGGAGAAAATAGAAATTCTGTGAAAATGGCAGGCATGGCCACTTTGTGCATACCAAAAAGGACCACATGGAGATGCCCCTTAACCTGACTGTACAGAAATATTGACGGATCAATTCAGAATTGTTAAACAGAGCAAAACAATTCTGAAAAAGTAAATAAAAACATTCGGAATTTGCTGAATGTGTTGATCTAAAGGAAGCTCTACATGACCAGTAGGGGTGTAACAGTACGTATTCGCACCGAACTGTTTCAGTACAGGTCTTTCGGTTCGGTATGCATGTTTACCAAACTAGTACAGTATTATTATTTTGTTGTTGTTGTTTTTTAATAAATGTTTTTTTGACAGTCTTTGATGTGTCATGACAGATAGCTGTATAAATGCTTTGGAAAATGTTAAGTTAATTTAAAAACTTTATGTGCAATTTATATGTTTGCACACTTTTTTTAATGTAATTTTTTTAAGTTATGTGTGATCATCTCGGAGTTCGGGTTAAGTAGTTAGGCCTAGTTGTAACGTAATAATGTAAAAGGGTAAAATGTTCACAAAGATAATTTAAACTAAAAACTAAATCTATTTAAAGAAGAGCAACTTGTTCAGTAAAGCACTTTAAAACAACAACACTGTACCGAAATTGTACCGAACCATGACATTAAAACCGAGGTGCGTACCAAACAGCCACATCTGTGTACTGTTACACCCCTAATGACCAGTGCACAGTTTATCAGAGTTAGCGTTGATGCCTATGTCACGAGTTCACGCTTCCTCATTAGTGAATGAATAAAAGCAAATTTGGCGTGCTATCCAGGAAGCGAGCCGGGTGAATCATTAGACTCTGAACCCTGGTGGTTTGAACCCTAGGCGAGGATTATTGGTTCGGCATCTGGCTCGATCTCCGTCTGCCCCCCTGGAGGAAGTCGTGGAGCTTAAGGAGGAGATGGGGAGGAGGAGGGATGCATGAAAGAGAGATGTGGATGTAGTGAAAATAGGTTTATTTATAGTGGGAAGGAAGGATTTGATTGGGTGGTTGTAACGAGAAGATTAATTATATAATGCAATGCCAGCCACGATTAATTAGTCCAGCGGTCCTCCCCGAAACTGTTAATATAACATTCACGAGTATATAAACACCACTGACCATTGCTATCTTTTATAAAAAAAAACGCTTCTTTAGCAACGTTCTAACATTATAAATCAGACATGCAACCTGAAATGTGCTCATGCAAAAAGCTATCAAAGAGCACACATCCTCTACACAATCTGTTTTGTTTGCACATTAATAATAACAGACTCAAGTATGACAAATAATTGTCTATACCTCTATTACAGTCATCTTCCATCAAACTTTACTGATGAGATCCTGTTTTGCTTTTATTCAGCCCATACAGACTAGTCCTGACTTTAGTTAAGTGATGCATGTTTGTTCCCACCAATCGCTGTAAAAGTTAAAGTTACATATCATGATGAAAGCATGTGAGCACTAGTCCTCCTGAAACTCAGAGACTGCACTGTACTCCCTGCAGTTTGGGGAAAAAAATCTTTGTATGGAAGTCTATGGAAACACTCGCCTGGAGTGAAATCGCTCAAAAAAAGGCAGCACTCCACAACATGATTTGAAGCTGATTTAAGCTGGCTAGCGTGGTTTGATATGAAATCCCTCCCTTTCACACTTTGGTGTTGTGTGAAGGTAAAACTTGTGTAAATAAATAAATAAAACTTAAAACTTTCATTTCAAGTCATCACTGAAGACCTGCGCTGAATGAAAAGCTTCAAAGCCTTTCCATTATTGATTGATTAGCTAATGGTTTTTAAATCTATAGTGTAAAATTAACTTTTAAATGTATAAAATTGTAATGTAGAAGTAGACTTCAATTTTAATTAAGTACAATGGCTTTCAGGCTTTCAATTATGCTGCTGACCAACTGTGTTATTATTAGAAACATATTAAGTGCACATACTTCAATAAGACGATCAAAAGCAGTAATTCCCCTCAAGCAAAATGGGCTTTTAATAAAACCAGCCAATCTTGCAATAGAAAGTCTGAATCTTTTTTTTGAACTGGTGCTGCATTCACGGAGGTGTAATAAACTAACAAAGTCTGCAAAAAATACATTTAGTCTGGGATTTCGGAGAAGAACAGGGTAGACAAGTAGCTTGTGTAAAATCCATCACCCGTTCTGCAAATATGACACCCTTTCACCTGAAATACCAAACAGCTAATTAAGAAAGCCGGCGGCTGAAACTGTGAAAACACAGCTTGACACCCGGTTGTCCATTTTTATCTAAACTAGATGCCAATAAAATACCCTGAAAGGGAATTTAATCTTATTTAAACTTTTCCTTGTAGATGTTCACATTTTGTGCACCAGATTGGGGAAATCCGATGCACCTCTCCTGCAGCGCGACAATAAGAGATTATCAAACATAGAGCTTTTTCATGAGCAAACAGCAGGAAGGTTTGGTTCGTGTTGTCATCTTTCTCCAATAATCTTTAGGGGGAGCTTTTGAGCTAAAATGTCAGCGTGGCATTTGGAAGAGCATTTCTCCTGGTCCAAGAAGTTCATGGCCACTTTGGTTGTTTGTTTGTGGGCTTTCAGCTTAATGCTGTAGGACGGAGAGAGGAGATAGAGAGGTGGACACAGCTAGATAGACATACATTTTGTGGTACAATGTGAACTATATCAAAATTCTGATCAGAGGTAAAGTATTTGACATTCCAAGTGCTGATGTACTGACTGTCAGATAGATGCTGCAATACATATTCCAAATGACAAGGCAGACAGCTGCCCACACGATCAAGAATTTAGAGTAGTTTGAGGTCTGAGTTCACGACAACCTACCAATCAAGTAAGAAACGGCAAACAACATTATGTGCAACTCTGTGTATTGTGGTTTTCAATTAAGTCTTTTTTTTGTAATTACAACATTTTGAATTGACTTTACTCATCTCACGTATTTAAAAAAAACAAGTACGCTTTAATATACTTTTAAAAAGAACAAACTCAATGTAATGTTTTCAGTGACTTAAATGCATGTTAATTGCCATTTAAATGAACATGCATTATATATGCAAATAGAGTTTTGTGACTTACTTAACACTTAAGAAATGTAATATGTATATGTAATTTTTATAATTAGTTAGATTTTCTTGGAAATATTGTTAAACCTTACAGCTGAATGTTCTGACAAGCAGGTATGATTTACTATATCCTGCTTGTCATATGTTCTATATTTTATATCACCACCCAAATGTTTACACAAAGAAGGAAGGCGGAGCTATTATTAATCGCTGTAGTGTTGCTGCGGTGCCATGTTCTGGAGACGCTGTGTGTCGTTGCAAAAGTGAAACTACTTTCTTCGTGCTTCCAAAAGAGAACATAACTAAAAATCAGTGGTCAAGTTGTTTTCACAACACTGTTCCAGAACAAGTTCAACATATTAGAGTGCGTTCAGTGAATTTACAGAGAAACTGATTCCTAAAACCCGACAGAGCCGTCCAGGGGCATCGTAGTTTGGTGTAAAATGGGACTAAATTAACAGGGCCCCAAGTGGAGGGAGGTGAAATTTTGAAATTTTATTTTTCTTTAAATGTAATTTTAAGATCACAATAAATGACTCATGTAAATGCTAATATTTTGGGTAAATGCATCAATTGATTGATGTATTAAATGGTGTCGTAGGTAGTTGTGAACCCAGATTTTAGTGCTATGCCCCTGGAGCCGTCTATGCTGGCTGACTATAAAACTATAAATTCTGAAAGAACAGTCTGGTGCTTCTGACTCAGAACTTTTAAATGCATGTTTTATTGTTTTTGTGTCATAGCGTCGGGACGCAGCATCATGTTCTGGTTAGAGGCGTAACATTTCTGCCCCCCGCTTGAGGTATTCGGCCGATCACAGTGCACTGGATAGCTGGCCAATCAATCTAAAACAATGAGCTTTGTACAAATCGAACCCAGTTTCAGGAAGGCTGAGCATAGACGAGAAACAATAATGTACAATATGTGGAAAATAATGTGGTTTTTGCACCTTTAACTGCATAAACACATTGCATTACACCAAATAATGTTCTTTTTTACAACATCATATGACCCCTTTAAGTAAGGTGAGTAAATGTGCAATATTTTTTACTTTAAATAAGTAGTAAATAGCAAGCATGTAATGACTTGGTTCATGTTGCAACAGTTGCATGTCATCTGTGGACTGGATTTCTCAAATCGTGCCACAGATTCTCAAACTAGTCTGGGCACATGGCTCTGACTGACAGTCACCATTCAGCCAGTATAAATAATGAACTTTCCCTCCATTGTCTAGATTCTCTTGCAAAATGTTCCTGGATATTTCAAAATTATTTTTTTCTTCTGTTTTAACAAGATACAAGATCCTGGATAATGAATAGCCAGCCCGTAGCATTATGCTAACTCCACCATATTTCACAGTTTTCTAAAGTGCTGGATCTGGATCACACACTTTTTTTTCAGCTGGTCTGGTAACTAAATATCCTCTGAATTGCAACTGGCACATTATTATACCACTTGCCATTTCTTGATCATTTACAACAGCATCAATTACTTATTTGTTTTGTTGCTTTTTTCTTGATTTTCACAGTTTGTAACTTGAACATCATTAATTAGAAGAATTCAATCTGTTGTTACTTTAAACATTCCCATTACTGTAGGCAGTATAACTGTAACATGCAGTTTTAATGACAGCTGTGTCCTCATTATGGCTTCCGCAACACTAGTACAAAACAACATAATTCAGCAATATAGAAGAGTATTTTGAAAATAAACAAAATCTAATAATTATGAATTTGAGTGCTTATGACTAAAACTGTCCCAGAAAACAAAACATCAACATGAAATTTTAAATAAAAGCATAAATACCAAAGTCTAAACTTTCTGGAGGCACTGCAGTGTATATTGACAAAAAGTACGAAACATCATCTTTAAAACTGACCTTAATACCAGAGAGTTTAGATTTGATCTTGGTCGATGAACTACGGTTGTGTCTCAAGAAGAAATGAAATTGCAGGACTAAGGTTAGGAAAGACCAAGACGTAATGAGCATGTAGTGTTATTTTAGCAAAGGTAACCTGAACCTGAACTGGATCAATACAGACCAACAAGAGAACGGGGGTCTAAAAAAGATGTTGTTTCTCCTGTGTGCTCACATAAGAGAAAGTGGAGGGCTAAGACTGACCAAATATTGATCCCATTCGTTCAATCATGATCTCCAGACACTTTCTGCCGTCTCTTGTCCTTCCTGTCTTTGATGAGGACCGCTGAGGTTCTGCGTGACATGTGTGAGTTATATGGGGCCACTGTTGATGTGAAAGCCCGTTCTCTATGCTGTCAGAATGTCTGTGATGATTCTCGGAAGTGCTAAACTTGGGTCAGCATATCAGAAAGATTCTTTTTAGCTTTTCTGAAGAAATTGGAGAAATTTAACACTACATTTGCTCACCAATGGATGCTCTACAGTGAATGGGTGCCGCCAGAATGATATCCAAACAGCTGATATAAAAACATCACAATAATCCACACCTAGTCCATCAATTAATGTCTTGTGAAGCGAAAAGCAGTTTGTTTGTAACAAGCGAATTGTCTTTCGAAGAGTCTGAAGAGTCTTTTATTCATTATATTGCTTTCTCTAGTTGTTTCAATCAGGAAAGAAATATGAAGCACCATATACAAGTGGAAAAACACTTCTTTATGTTGGTAAATTTTGATGTGAGAGGGCAAGAGGATGTACGTTACAAAGATAGATTGTGACAGTTGTTTGGATTTTCATTTTGACGGCACCCATTCACTGCAGAGCCTTTCAATTGCATTGAAAAATTAAGATTTTTTTGTTTTGTAGGCTTGTTCAAATTCATACAGCCTAAGCTTGAGAGCAATATTAATGATGCCTGCCTTAGCAAGCAACTGTGACAAAAAAGCATGGACGATTTTGTTAAATGGAGGTTGAAGAATTATATTCTGTGGTCACGCATGCATGGGTAAGCGATACCATAATGTCACTTTACAGCACTTTATAAACACAAAGAAAGCAGAACAAGGTTTCCACTTGAACAACCTCCTGCAGGAACGGTCCTGGTTGCCATAGGGATTCCCTTCCACTGTCCTAGTCAGAATTAGAAGCGTCTCTGTGCAATCTACCCACGAACAAGAGCGGACCAACCTTCCGTCTCACATCACCAACTGCCTTCAAATTACTCATTCTGACTGTACGCAAAGTTCAATCATCTGCAGCCCATGCAAGCTACGGACAGACGGCCTTTGCCATGGATTATTCATGATGAGAAATATTTGCCTTTTGTTAGTGAGGTAAAAAGATAGGGCTGTTTAAAATGGAAATTCGCTGCTAAAAGATATATTTAAGAGTGACTTTGAAAACACCGCCTGTGAGGCATCAAGAGAGCAGAACGAATGTAGGCTCTGTTTGGCAGGCTCCTAGGTGTTGATTAGGGGCGGGTATCTGCAGGTCTCGTGAGGGGATGCATATGCAATGTATGTTGATAAGACTGTGGGAATCGTATTATGTAATGTAAACAAAGCCACAAAGATTTTTTCATAGTTGCTGTAGTTGTTCAAACACTAGAAGTCTAGAAATCTAGAAGATTCTGCGTCACATTAGCCTGGCTTCTGCGACTAATAAAGCTCATACGAGCTTAGTCTGGCCAAGCTACATTACTACCCGTCTTCTGGGATGCGGGCTTAACCGGCGTCCATCAGATGCCTCTGTATACTACTGGTGGAATCTACCAGGGTTGGGGTCAATTCAGGAATGAACTCAACAATTCCAATTCAAAGAAGGAAATGGAATTGGAATTGGAATTA
>JAUCNO010000044.1:4469570-4483843 GCA_032353835.1 Enteromius viviparus
GTGTATTTGATTTGTTTATGTTAAAGTTATGTAATCAAAATTCACCATGTAATTGAATTACATAATGTTTAAATCAAGACCAAAACATTAGAGAATTATATATTCAATGTAGCGGTTCCATTTCCTGTCAGCTACATGCAGTTCCAATTTCAATTCCATTCCAGGAAGTGAATTGGAATTTGCCATTCATTCTTAATTCAATTCATGAATGGCCCCAACCCTGGAATCTACAACCAATCAGACCACTCATTCCGATGACGTATGAATAGCGGCGGAACCTGGGGGTTTAAGGGGGGGAGCTCGTTTCTCATTGGTTCCCACTTTTTTGGGAATCTGAAATGCTCTAAAACAGCAGCTTTGCCAGATTGCAAAATTGAATGTAGCATCACAGGAAGTATGGGCGGGCCCAGGCTAGCATCACATCACATACAGGCCAAATTCTCCATTACTCCACAGATAAAGCTGCATTCATTCAAGAAAAAACAACTCTCTGAGAGGGATGTACATGTTTAGAACTGATAACAGTATTCAGACATGTAATTCAATCTCAAACAATTTGCTATAATTGAGTTTTTCTTGAAAGTCTATACCATTTCATCAATACATCTTTATGCAACGCAAAAAGTAGGAGCATCACACTACACACACATTACACATACACATCTACAAAAATATTGGGAAAGAGGATTTAAATGATATGAATTTTTTAATTTAATTTAATTTAATTTAATAATAATAATATTTTTACTGAAGCACCGTCATCCCTATGTCCAAACAGATGGAATAAATCAATTTAATGATCCCTATGTTTGAGATAATAAATGTGAACATTTAACACCGATTGGTGTACACAGATGTTCTTCAGACTTTCATGAGCTTAGAACTGCAAGTTGACGATATCAAGATTTCTATAAGGGACAGAAAGTAAACATGCATAAAAAAGGAAAGCGGAAGGACTCAAACAGGAGGCGATAAGTTATCTAGCAGCTGAGCAGACAGATCTTGAGTCTGGAGGAGGCAGGAGGCTGAGCCTGTTGGCTGCGTTCACACTGAGGCTGCATCAGGGCAGATGGCAAAGAGAGCTGAGGGGGCTCGTACACACACACATACACATAAATTGTGCCAAAAATGATGAGAAACTGTGAGGGCCATTAAAAAGTCTACCAAAAACAATAAGGACACCTTAGCCAGTGGCTTCTGTATAGACAAGCTCCACACATTTTCTTCAAAAAATAAACTGCTATTGGTCAATGGTGATTATGTAATAGGTGGGTGGGGCCCCAAAGCCCCGCCCCTTTTGAAATGTAAATCTTTTCTGGGTTTTTTCTCCCATTTATATGAGGTCAGGGATAAGTAAAAACATGAACACACTGGATAGCTGCTTTATACTAGAAACTGAGGTTACAATTCTAATTTAAATATTGACTGTTTTTGCCTATTAAGTAATACACTGTAAAACTGCTAGCTTTAAAGAAATCTTTTGTATAGAGCAGTATATAAATGTGATGTGACATGACTGGAGGGCAGAATTGCTTTCTTGACTGTCTTCTCACTGTTTTTTTTTTTTTTTTAGTTCGTTATTGAAAGGAAAGCATGTACTGTAGCATCATTGTGATGTTCATTATTAGTACACTAATACTGTATAATTACCCTTAAGTGAAGTACAAAAAATAAACATCGCTGGAAGTACACTGGGGACTTAAAGTGACCCTATTATGGATTCTGGAAAATGGCCTTTCATGCATTGTGTAACACAGGTCTAAGTAAATGAAAACACCCTGCAAAGTACACTGTGTATAATGTGATTGTCTCTCAAAAGAGTCGACTCTAAATCATTGAAACGACTTGTTTTTACAAACAAATCCCAACACTGTTCTTAGAAACATTGACGATGAAATGAAAATGTGACCAATCGGAACAATCACTGGAGATTTGCATTACGCAAATGAAGGTGCTTGGAAAAAGAAATCATTAAGCAAATCATTTGGGAGTCGTTGAGCAAATAATATGACCCATAATAAGTGTAATTTAAGACACGACTTCAAAAAAATGTATATCTTTACTCCGAATCTCTGCACTTTCCTCCACTCACCTCTTCCCAATTCGCAATCCTGCAACTCACATTTGTTGCTTTCATTGCCCTCATCCCCAGCTTTTCTTCTCTCTCTTTGTCCTTAATTGCTATGATTAAGTCTACTGCTTAATAATTACTGTCTCCATCCCTCTAGAAACACTGACAGACTAGGCGTTCATTTCCTCATAACCTCTATGTGCTAGTACACCAATCATGTTGAAGGAAACTGAAGCATGCTGTCTGTATCAATCACAGCTTGAATTAAACGCACCTGAAAAGCTACTGCACAAACAGTAAAAAACAGGTAATTTGGTAAATGACGAAGATGATGTTACCTTAATGTAACAGTTCAGCTGTGGATAAACCCTCTGCACCCCCAGGAAAATGGAGAGAGGGGTTCGGTGAGGGAAGGAGGCTGTGACGACATGTGTGACCTCTGGGAAAGAGTAAACCCGGAAGCCTTGCTTCTCATAAAGCTGCTGCTCTTCCTCATTGGGTGCATCCTCGCCTTCACTCAATATACTGCCCAACGCATAACGACACTTCTGTGCTGGAACCTATAACAAAAAAGAAATGCATACAAAACATTTACATACACTGCTGAAAAAATTTAAATGACCCTTTCTAATCAGCATCAAGTCAGTTCTCCTGGGAAATTAAAAGTATTAGTTTTAATTAAAGTAGAACTCCTGGGATATTGATCTGGTCAGTTAAGTAGCCGAGGGGGGTTCATAATCAGTTTCGGCTGCTTTGGTGTTAAAAGGCTACTCCACCCAAAAATGAAAAGTTTGCCATTAATCATCACTTACCCCCATGTCGTTCCAAATGTTTAAAAGCTTTGTTCATCTCAAAACACAATGTAAACCAGGAGGCTTATACAGTAACTATCCTATTGGCTGCCTGGACTTTATGGTGCCGAATCCTTGAATAAAGTCATTATTGTTTGTTTTAATTCCATACAAAAAGTATTCTTGTAGCTTCTTGATATTATGGTTTAACCACTGATGAGGTATTCACCATGTCTTTCCTACTTTTTTAGACCTTGACGTTGCAGATTACTTGGCAGTCAATGGGACAGCCATTTCATTTTCATCCAAAATATCTTAAATTGTGTTCTGCAGCTTTCACAGGTTAGGAACAACATTGGGTTAAGTAATTAATTTGATTAAAATGTTCATTTTGGAGTGGAGACAGTAGACAGGCATTTACTCTAGGAAAGCTGGACAGGGCCGTTGAAGGTCCTTCAACCATCAGCAGGACCAGTATCTGCTCCTTTTGCAAGGAGGAACAGGACAAATGACCTCCAGCAGGCCACTGGTGTTAATGTCTCTTACCAAACAATAAGAAACAGACTTCAAGGATTGCTCCAAAAGTATTTCATTACTTGGCAGTCAATGGCCACTCAAAAGCCTCCAGGTTTTCATCCAAAATATCTTAATTTATGCTCCAAAGACAAATGAAGCTTTAACAGGTTTGGAACGACAAGGGGTATGTGACTAATAACAAAATTTTCATTTTGCGGTGGAGTAACCCTGTCATGAGGGTGGAATGAAGGCCCAACGTTTTCTAGTGGGCCCTAATCTTATGTGGCAAGAGTATGCAGGCAGTTCCTGGGAGATAAAGGAATTGATGCAGTTGAATGGCCCCCTCACTCACCTGACCTAGATCCAATAGAACACCTCTGGAACATTATGTTTCGGTTCAATCGATGCCAACCGGTTGCTCCTCAGACTGTCCAGGAGCTTAGTGATGCTAGGCATGCATACAAGCACGTGGGGGCCATACAAAATACCGAGTACCATTTTGAGTTGCTGCAATGATATTTCAGCAAAAACGGATTAGCCTGTTGCATTTTTTTTTCACTGTGATTTTCAGGATGTCTTTGAATTCAGCCCTCTGTAGGTTGACAATTTTCATTTCCATCAAACGATGTGGCATCTTTTCGTTCTCAACTCATTACCCAGTCCATATCAGTATAGAAATCCAGAATATTTTCTCCCACTGAGATCTAATGTGTCTCAAAATAAACCTACCATTAAAATTATACTGTTCTATCAGTGACAGATAGCACATCAAAAGGGAAATTGAAAAAATAACTTTAAATAAAAGATAGAAACTCATTTGCATTTCATTAAGTGAAATACGTATTTGAACCCTCTAACAAAAAACACTTAATACTTAGTGGCAAAACCCTTGTTTGCAAGCACAGAGGCCAAACGTTTCTTGTAATTGATGACCAAGTTTACACACATTTTAGGAGGAATTTTGGTTCACTCCTCTTTGCAGATCATCTCTAAATCACTAAGGTTTCGAGGCTGTCTCTGTGCAACTTTGAGCTTCAGCTCCCTCCATAGGTTTTCTATTGGATTAAGGTCCGGAGATTGACTAGGCCACTCCATGACCTTAATGTTCTTCTTCTTGAGCCACTCCTTTGTTGGCTTTGCTGTATGTTTTGGATCATTGTCGTGGGGGGTGGGGGGGAAGTGTTTGTCGCTCAGGATTTTATGATACATGGCTACGTCCATTTTCTCGTTCATGCGGTGAAGTTGTCTTGTGCCCTTTAGCAGAAAAACATCCCCAAAGCAAAATGTTTCCACCTCTATGCTCTTATGGTAGTCAGATTGTGTTGGCTCACATATGTATGCCACACATAATACAGAATCATGGTTCTGAACATGTGGAACACAAACACAAACACAAACCGTGGCTAATAAATGAAACCATTTCTACTGCTCTTTAATTAGTTTGGCCCAGCTAGCTTTCACTGTTATCAACTTTTCCCTTCTCTAGCCAACAAACACTCATCCTCCCAAACTGATCCCCGAACAGCATATCCACAAACAAAAACTTTCCCAGCCCCATTAAAACCCATCAGCTGCCTGCAGTAATCACCAGAAGGAGCCGTACACATCTCACAATGCTTATCTTGTGCCACAAATAAGCAGGAAAAACTCCCTCGCTCTCGCAGTGGCGTTCAAAGACAACAGGGAGCGTCCACGATTCGATGAGTCACAGAGGAAAAGCTAGCTTAATGAGAATAAACAAAGACACGGCTGAGAAAACCATATAAATACAGGATAAGATGGAGTTGCATGAGCAGGTGACATTGTATTGCAGTTTGATTACTTGCCACACGTCGCCTGGCAGCTTCGAAACCAGTGTGGACGGATGCCCAAATGTCACTTTTCATGCATGCCTCTTGCTTTTTCCAACCAAAGGAAAATATGCTTGCAAATGAGGGCACCGGGGAAATTCGAGATGGATTGTATGACCCAGTCTCAGCTTGGGGTTCAGGTCTCTTGAGGATTTGGAGGGAAAAAGGGGTAGGTCGCCGAAGCCAGACTGTGACAGATGAAGGTCTGTTTAGAAAAGAAGCTGCAACGGTTTCCAGAACATCCATCCTTTAAATTGGAGGAAAGTGTTCATTCGTTTCGTAGTCTTCTGGGTCACTTTGGCCTTCTGCCGAGCCCTCCAGGAATAGATTGCACAGCCAGTCAGGAGACACATCAGTCATAAAAGCAGATAACCAGACGAATTAAACTGGTTTCAGTTTTCTCTCAAGATTGCTTGGTGTTTATATTAGAGTCCTAATCAATTCTGATCATTCAACAGAATCACATCATTCTTCAAGTAGTCTGCTCGCAGCTGGATCGTTCTGAGGCTCTGTTCTGCAGGAGGTCTGGGCTCCCCGTGTGCTCCCAGCAGGTGTTGTTCACAGGGAGTGTGTTTTAACAGACTGGCCTGTCACTAAGCCTCCATTTGCTCAGAGCCTTTGCCTGTGACCAAGTCTCTTCCAACATGGCATTAGATTATAAATAAATATGATCAACAACTACAAAACTGTAGGGATTGCCAGGGACCATGTTCTGTCAACAGTTTAGTCAACAGAGCATATTCAGGATGCTTTTTTATACATGATGTCAAGTATTAGAGGGGAACTCCACAGAAGAATGAAGAATGAATCATCATTAGTGCATTTTAATAAAAAAAAGACGCATAATTAATACTGTAGCATTACCAAGTATATATTAAAATACAATTATATTAAAATAAATCTGTCATTTTTGACATTTTGTTAATATTTCACTTTGCCATTAATCTTTCTCAATTAATACATCCCAATAGTTGAATAAATTTATACCAAAATATTATCTGAAAACCAAGCACCAAATCCAGCTAATTAGTGCTTATAAAGCATATATTCTGCATTATTATATTCTACATCTCTAATCCCTAAATATTAATAAGCAGCAAATTCGTAGTTTATTGAGGCAAAGCCATAGATAATGATGACAATTGAACCTTAAGATAAAGTGTGACCAAAAACATATTTTACGATCCGATGAATGCCCGATGGCTCGTTCTTCACTCTGAAAAACATTACAGAAGTGTAATAGATTACCATGCCATTTCACACTGACTTTATGTGTTTGTTTAAAGGTGAAATGGTTATGGTTTATCGAGTCAAACCAGCAACTTTATGACTCGCAGTCTTCACTGAGCTTTAACCACTGCATCCCACCACGCAGTCAAATAAACTGCCTATCAAAATACCAGTAAGTTATACCACAATAATCATATCCTCCTGCTGACAACTGAAAAAGCTCATACAGACTCTGAAAATTGGATTTAAAGGGGTTGCGATGCCGGTACAGGAAGGAGGGTTAACTCTGAGGTGGCATATTTAGTCACGACTGAGGAGAATGTCTGAAAAGAAAAGCTTGTAGACATTGAAATATGGCAAGAAAAGATAATTCAAGACACTGAACTGACAGAAAGACAGAAGTTCTGATGAGCGTATGTAACTGTCAGCATAGCACTTCTGTTATTTTTGTCCTTTACTTGACAACTAGCATTCAACTCCATTTCAGGCAAATTTGCGGAAAGGTTACAGTGTTGAAGCGGTCCTCTGGGAAATCGCCTCCAAAATACCTTGGAAGGCAGACTCATTTATTCATCACTTCAGACGCACTTTAAGAAAAAAAGCTCTCACATCTTCCCTCTCCCGTCGCTGTCACTGCCGCTATCCGCATCTTCACAGTGGACTGCCTTTTCATGTTCCTGCCATCCTCAGACAGCCAGGATGCTGTGAAAATACTAATAGTTTTGATAGCGAGAGCCAGTTGGAATTCTGTTCCAAGACATTTGTTGACAGCAGGATGCTTAAATTCCTTCCTGAAAATGGCAGTTTGTTGACATTATCTTTTCTGTCACCAGTCAATTTCCATCAAGATTGATGGATCGTGAAGATGATCAGATTAAGCTATCAAGCTCATCAAATTCTCAGTCCTTCACAACAGAACACACTCAATTAGGGCCTGTTTTTGACATGAGTTGAAGGCATCTCAGGATCTTTTTGCTAGAAGACATAATTTAACATTTGCTTTTAAATCATGATTCAATGAAAACCCTATCCCGATGTTGAAAAACACAATAATTCTGCACATACTTCTAAGTATGAGAAGTGCCTTATTGGTGATGATAAAATACAAACTTTTAAGCAAAATGTGAAAAGGTTCACCTGCAAGTTTGTACCATATCTATACCTAAAGTATGCTAACTGGTATCTTGAAGAAATAGTTCACCCCAAAAAATTGTTGCACCGACTCCAGTAACTTTCAAAATATCAGTTTTTAGGTTTTTTTTAGGTCTTTTTTAAATGTATTTTATTTTATTTAACTTTTTTAACATACAGTTTTGCAGAATCTGCAAAAATCCCCAAATTCTTAAACTAAGGATCAAATATTGCGTGTTATTTTCACTGTCCTAAATAAGCTTTTTCTCATAGCATGTTTACATATAGTAAAAAATTAATAACTATCCCATTTGATTCTTAATACTCTCGGTTAAATGATTCTGTTTTTATTTTGCCTCTGTTTTGTGATGGTTGTTTGTCATAAATCAACTGCGTCTGCAAAAGCAACTCTATAGCATCTTTTGTATATAAAAACCCTTTCCAGCAGTGACTGGATGATTTTGAGCTCCGTCAATCGAGGGAATCATACACAAATATTACGAAACATTCACTGACGCTCCAGAAATAATCGCATTGCGTTAAAAACGTTCAAACAGGATTATGTTATAAGATCTTTTTCCCTCATTCAGTACTGTGGAAAATTTCAAAGCTATTTAATTTTAATTTAGTTTAACAAGTTCACAATAACAAACTTTTTGGAATGACATGAAGTTGAGTAAATAATGTATTTTCATGTTTCGGATAAGGTACCAATATGTACTATTAAGTGGTACATTAAGTAAAAAAAACTCTCATCTTCTCTGATAGTGTAGTATTGGGACATGATGTCTATCTTGACATCACAAGCCCATTTTGCTGCATAGTTATCATACTCACATCAAGGAACCATCGCAAACCCCTCCTCCTGGACTACTGCCAAAAACCTCACACATACTTCAGACATCAGAAACATCAGAAACACTACTCAATGTGCAATTCTGCCAAAATTCTCCATCACCAATTCTAGCAGCCTTCTTCACTGCTATGCCTATTTTTCCTTTTCATCTTTTTGACTGACTTGCAAAAGGCCAATGTGGAGAACAGAGAAAGAGCTAACACTCTGTCACTTAGGGACTGGAATGCCTTTCATGGCCCTTCACAGAATCCGGCATGTGAAGAAGTCTCCACGGCTCTTCTTATCCATGGCAACCATCTTCAGACCCATGGGCTTTCACTTCCACCGCATTGTTTGGCCCTGATGAGAGGAAGTTCCCAAAAGCTTGCGGGGCTTGCAGACTACAGTAGCAGTCAGTGAATCAGAAATAGAGGGACCACGGTGCTCACGCCAATCCTTGTGGTAAAATCCTTCATCCCAGAGGAGTCCATTGTTTTCCAATCCTACTCCTGCCTCTCTCTACTTTCTATCAGCAGCCTTTGGGAGCTTCTGACCCCCGGGTTTAGCACCCCAGGCTTCTCTCTTAACGAGCTGAGATCATTATGCCAATTAGATGAACTGGATCAGGACTTGGCCATGGCTATATATGTGTAGCTTTGGACAGTTGCTAATTGGAGACTTGGGGAAAGGAAAAAAACAGTCGGTCATTGACAGTGAGCTTTTGAAAGTAAGACCGAGCTGTCAATCAAGAGGCAAGACTCTATTCCAGTAAGGCTTTTTGGTGGGAGCCGGCTGAGTACACATTAACCGTTTTGACTGGTCAAGGAGGAGGTGGGCAGGAAGTGTGAGAAATGTGATAAATCAAGAGGGTCTTGTGCACAAACAGGAAAACCAAGAGACTTTCATTGCCAAGAAATAATCCCAGCAACACCATCAGCCTACACAAACTGATTGCGAGCATCGTCTTGAATGCGATGGTAGGTTTCTGCTTTTCCTCTGCTGCAGAAATGTTGGTTATATTTTGATCATGCCCTTAGACCTTTTTTTTTACATACATAAACAGATCAATATAAATACACCCCTTAATCCCAAACAAAAACTTAACTTGAAAAGTTACTGGAGCCACTGAAGGTCAGATGAACAGTCACAGAAGTTTTGGTATGAGCTCATTAAAATTCCCTAAAAGAGTGAGGGCACTAAGGTCAAGCGAAGTAGGTATAGGGCACCAAATCTGCCACATTTTTCCTTTTCTGCTTTCCTCTTTATGACATTCTGAGATCAAGTTCAGCCCAGGCTCAGATTCATGCAATAATAACCTTGGTGCATTTCTCTATATTAAACCACACACCCTAGATACCTTCAGCTGACTACTTATGCAAGCCCTCATCCGTTTTCTACTATCTGAACTAAATTTTAACTGGATCCAAACAACATCAGAATTCAGCTCGTAAGACTTTAATGCACATATAATAGCAATACCCTCTTATGATCTGACTTATATGTTCTTGAAACAACATATTGACTTTTAGGGATTTATGAATGAATCATTCTTTTGAGTCAGATCTGGACAATGAATCTACTGATCTGACTGATCTAAATTGGGTCATTAAAAAACACAAAAGAGAGAGTACATTATACAAAATCTATTTTTGTGAAAAGGTGGTTTGGAGCTACATGAAGGTGCAAATTTGATTACATTTTCCTTTAATGTTGCCACTCTTTTCACTTTAGTAGGCATACAGCTGTTACGGATAAATGTAAATGTAGTCACGCAATAAATATGGTTTTATAATATAATAGCCATGACTAATTTGCCGGCTTTAGTAAGAATGCATTTACACTGCGAGATGCATTTTGCAATAAGGAATATGGGAAATATGCATACAGCAGGCATATAAAAAAAAAGTAACACCATTTATCATGATTACATGTGATAAAATGAGATTATATACGATAAGAGCCACACAATAACAGATAATCCAATTATATCAAACATATCAACATATTTCACCCCCACATGGTCAACTGCATAATAAACATTAGTGCAAGAAATGACAATATCAACACTTCCATCTAGTGGTGAATGAGGATCTGCGTAAGAATAGAAATTGTGCATTAAATCACCAAAAAATTAACAAAAAGTGTATTGATAAAAATAACACTTAAGGGTAGAAACGTACAGACTTTGTGTGCATCTCCCCTCTTGTAAGAGCTTTGTATAAGATTAGCCTACTTTCCAGGGAAATTGATTACACAGCCGAACAAACAAACTAAACAGCAGATTTAAATTAAACAAATTCACTAAAGCAATTGAAGCAATTTACTTTCATGAGGGAATTAAAGTGTAATGCATGTGTAATGTGTTAGATGTGCTGAACGCTGCAGTAAACAGGAAACGGCACAGGCAGCTCTGAAGCCACAAAGTACACTTCACAGCTATTCGCACATGACATGTATATTAGTCTGATATCATGAGAGTGATGGCGGCTGGGGGAATTAGACATTTAGTACATTTTAATTAATTCTGCAGGTGCTTTCTATTATCTGTGCAATATACAGTGCAAATAACATTATGCCTTTAATTTGCAGTATTTTCTCCTTAATGTAATTAAATGTAAAAAGCTGGTGGTTTAATATCAATATATACTGCGCTTTAGAAGACACTTTCAGAGAATGCAGTGGAATGAATTAAAAGGTAGGGACGCTATTATTTAGTTTTGGTTACCTAATCTGACCCTGGTAATTGTGGCTGTACCTTTAAGTGCTGCTGTGACAGTACTTCTGTTAGCCTATGTGTTACTGTAGTTAAACTGGATTAAAACGCAATTATAACCACTTTGAACCTGCCCTAATTCTGCTCACAATTAGGGGTGGGCGATATGGCAAAAATATCATATTACGCTGCTTTTTGATAATTCTTTGTCATTGATTTTACTATTTTGCAAGTTGTCTGACTAGTACCGACAAACTAATTTGCCTTTTTTATAAAAACAAGGTAACAAAGTATAAAGAAGGGCAGATATTTAGGCCAAAATGAGCAAAGATAAAAATCATTGTCATTTTTTCGTTTTTACTTGAATAGATAGACATTACAAATAAACATATTATGAATAAAACAAACAGTGCTTTTATTTTTCAGGAAGAGTAGGTGTATTCAGCAGTATTGAAAGGTGAAACACTATATACTTCTACATTACATCCATCATTTACTCACTCTCAGGTCATTTTTATCTGAATTAATTTATTTTTTCTGTTGAACGTTGTATTAAATTCAGGACCAGCTACTGTTTGGTTACTCAAAATATCTTATTTTGTGTTTAGCACAAGAAAGAAATGAATAAAGGTTTGGGACAACATGTAAGCGAGTAAACAATGACACAATTATCATTTTTGAGTGGACTATCCCTTTAATGACAAGCGGTGCATGTTTAGTTCTGTCCCTTTAAGAGCTGCACGCATCTAAAATACTGGCACGTGTTTCTCTTGATTGTTTACTTTCACTTTAGACGTGATAAAATAGCACGACACTATGATATTCCTTAAAAAGCAGATCGTGGGGAAATTTTTAGCGTCCGTGATCAAGAATCGTCATATCGCCCACCTCTACTCAAAATAAATAAATAAACTCACAGTCAATGATTATTTTATAATTGCAGTGCATAATTGACTATAAGAAAGTGTACAGTTAGGAAATTTAAACGAAAGGAAAGAGAGCAGACAGTAAGGCAAGACGTGAAGTTATCATAATTAAAGTTAAAGAGATGTATGTAATATGTTCAATGCTAAATGTTTATTTTATAATGTTAATAAACATTTAAAAAATTTAATAAATATATATGGAATTAATATGACATTTTATTATGTTTTATTTTATTAAAAAAATAAAATAAAATTATAAGCAGCCCATTTTACTTGAATTTACCTGAATCTTATACAGTTCAATTCAAAACGTAATTTATTTCAGTGATGGTGAACTGAATGGAAAACATCTTCAGTCTCACATGACTCATCAGAAATCATTCTAATATAATTAGAATTCCTGTTAGAGAAACATTTATATTGCAATTTAATACAAATTTAAATTAATGTATAAATGTAATGCATAAATAAATACATTTCTATAAGGACATACAGACTTTTTTTCTATTAAAAATAACTTTTCTAGAATCTGTAAATCAATCACTGGTCTAACTCTCCCACTGCGTTTGATCTTAAAGTTACAAATTCACTACAAAAGCATTCAATATTGTCAATGTACAGACCAATAAAGAGTCCCTTTAATGTCCTCATTCATTCGAAAGTCTACTCACCTTCTTTGGATCATCATAAAAGATCCCAATGCATGGCAGCTTGGGTCCAATGTTGCAGCTCTCTCTGAACAGCGACCCACAGTCTTTATAGGGTCCAACTTTGTATTTATAGGCTATAGTGATGTTCCTGACCGGGGGTGAACCGGTCCTGATGTGGATTTTAGTTGTCAGTCCAGAGTACAAAATATAGCATACAGCTACGAGAAGAATAATTAGAGAGATGCAGCCTATGAGACTCAAAATCTGCCATTCCCACATGTCAGCTAAGTGCTGTACTGTGAGGTTAAAGTGCAAAAGAATAACTGAGAGTTGCTCTTAACAGTCCATTCATTCAAAAATCATACGCTTTTACTGCGCGACTGCATTAATTAAAGAGGAAATTGTCTAAGATTGGAGGATTTTTATATAAATATCAGAACTCGGTGGCGGATGGAGTGCAGTCACTCAGAAGCGCAGATTCACTTCCCTAAACACTGAACAGGTCGCGCTCGCGCTTCCTGGACGAAACCATTCGCTTGTTGTAGGGGTGGGAAGGCGGGTTACTAAATAAAAGTGAAAGGCTGTTTATGTTTCTTTTCTAAACGTAAACAATTCACTGACTCTGATACTTGTCATTTATAGGTTAATACAGAACGTTTTTCGAAACGGTTCGAGATTCGTCAAGTAGGTTTGCTGAGGGGTAGACTGTATTTGGTTCGGACTGGCTTTATGCAACATAATTTAAAAAGCAGTCGAGGTAGACAGCCGAAACATTTTCATAAACTCAAAAAAAATAATTAATTTGCTTGTATGAATTTGATATAAAATTTCCCCGACAGTAAAAAAAAATGTGATGACATCTGAAAAAGGACATTTAAATCATACTGAAAAAAGTAAGATACAAATGCGTGATTGTTTCCATTGTACCAATTATTTGACTCATGGGATGTGAGATACTTTATTGTTCATTTTTATACAAATACCATGATTAAACCGTGGTTTGTGTAGCAGACCAAAGCTACTTTTACCGTGTTTATAAAAAAATAAAAATAAAACCTTTTATGTTTGTTTTATTTGCATCAAAACCATAATTCAAGTTTCCATAAAGACCTATAACATAATTAAATGACCAGCAACAGAAAAATAAAATGAGTCTGATTCAAGAGCTGAAATGTTCAAAGTTTAAACATAACCCCCCGGTTTCATAGACTAGGTTTAAACCTAGCCCTAGACTAAAATATAAATCTGAGCTGTTTATAATAAATAAACTTGCACTGACTGATCTTAAAACATGTCAGTACATGCCTTTGATTTGTCTTAAGATGCACATAAGTAATGCTTTTTTCAAAGGTGCGTTTATAAAAATTACTTAAATGTCCTAATTGAACTTTGAACTAAAGCCCTGTCTGTGAAACCGGGCCAGTATCAAATTCAAATTTTATTTGTCACATTCACAAACATACACGGTATGACATGAAGTGACATGTATTGCACAACTGCCCCAACAAGTTGACACATTAGTAAACATTTAAAATGGCAAAATAAGGTAGAATATGAAAA
>JAUCNO010000044.1:4504676-4529425 GCA_032353835.1 Enteromius viviparus
GCTAATAAAATCGCAATCGCAATATTAGTTCAAAAAATCGCAATATGATTATTTCGTCCATATTGCACAGCCCTAGTTTGGTACAAATGAAGACAATAGAAGCTATCAAAACCAACAAAAAATAACACTGAGGTAAACTATAGAAAAAAAGAAATTTGGAAAATGTTGGAATGAAATGTTGAAAATGTTAACAGCATTTCAATATATAGAATTAGATTTCTCCCACTGGAAAAAATACCTGTACGCAACCCAACAGTTACATAAATAATAGTAAGTAATATTAATACAGGACAAAATGTTGTTTAGAATGATAGAGAGTTGATGATATGTGTGGTTTCCAACATTTACGATTGTGTATTCTGATCCTGCGCTTGAAGGAAATTGAGCCAAGTCTCAACGTTGCCCTCCTGATGTCCTTCCCCTGGAAATGAGATTGTGCTTCGCTTAATTATACCCTGCCACCTCCTGGCAATCAGCCCCCTTTGCCAGCTTGCATGATGTGATCACACACACACACATACACACACACACAAACGCATGGCTACCCCACATCACCCATCCAAGGCAACAAAAGCAAGCGATTGGCTTTGAAGAACAAAACATTGACACATCTCATTTGTCAAGATGGCGTTGTTTAGTTGTTGTGCATTGTAATCACTTTCTCTGCCCTGCTACTGTGTGCACATCCTCATGAGCCACAGCTATATTTAGCTGCACTGGTGTACGTAGTGTGTAGTGCTTGTCTCAGTGCCACAAAGCAACCTTAGCACGGATGGGATGATGAGCCACCTGGCCTACAGCTGGGCACAGGGAAGCAGAAAGGACACAACGCCGGTGTGATGAGAACTGGCAGTCCTGGTGCAAATGGGCTAAAGGTCAAAGCTACCTGTACGTTATCCATTGGAGATCGTCAAATTCACTTGTCAGGATGCATCAAAAACTGGATGCAAATTACATACAGACTTGTTGCTGGTTCATTTGTATAACTGTGTTTAAAACCTTGGTGAGTTGCCTACATACAGCATTTGTAGGTCAATTGTAAATGGACGAATAGTCGAAGTATGTTCAAGTTGGATGTTCACGCACACCTGTGGTATTCAGCAATACTGTGTATTCCATTCATTACTATTTCAAAAGTTTATAATGCTTCGTAAGAAGTCTCTTATGTTCACAGAGCATGCATTTATTCCATTAAACCAGTAGAAACTGAAATATGGTTCAAATGGAAATAACTATTTAATATATTTTAAAGTGTATTTAAACTGTAATGAAAAGCTGAATTTTCAGCATCATTACTCCAGTGTCATCTAAGATCTGCTGCTTAAAAAACAATTTTATCAATGTTGAAAAATGGGTGCTGCTTAGTATTTTTCCATTATTCTTTAAAGGTCTAAAGGAAAATAATTTATTTAATATTTAATTACTAATTTTTTTTTTGTACATTATAAATGTATTTCACTTAATGTCAATTTAATGCATCCTTGCTGACTAGTATTAAATTATGATACTATGTTCAATAAAAATCATATTGACCCCAAATGGTGATGCATGTGACTACAATGACTAAAAATGTAGTGCAGAGTTGGTTGGATTTTTACTTTTGAACTTATCCTTTAAAAATTACTGTAAGACAAATAATATATAGTGTATGTTTGATTTTCACTTTACATTAGTTTTAGTTTTAAAGTTATGCATGTGGTGCCTGATTTATGTTTGCTGTTTAAATTAAATTGTATCTGTTTGAATGCACATTTGATGCCAAAGTTTGATGCACAAGTTTATTTTGTATATTATAATGCATGTTTTGCAGTTCTGGTTTGCATCTCAGTATGTTTTGAAATGCAGCCAATAATATGCAGTATATGGGCATAACCAGTATAACAAGTAACCAGTAACTGAGTTTCTGTCAGTGGTTTATTGGATATTAACTTTAAAATATTGAGATGGATGTTTCATATTTTTCTCCCCTCACATATGTGGCCCAAAAATCTCCATATCTCCATATCAACACCATATCTCTGTTTTCTGTAATTTATTACATTTTTTACTCAGTACTTGAGAAAAACATTTTTAAATGATTGCAAGAAAATCCGCTGTGGATTTGTTCAGACAGCCATAACTGACTCACTTTGGTTATAGAACGTGCTTGTCACAGTTTTTCCTAACCAAGCAGAAGTATGTTTAACAGCTTTGTGAAATGAAAGTTAGACTGCCCTAGACTCATTTTGGATTTTAGTGATATAGAGCAAGTATAATGAGAGGCAAATTTAGCTGTCATTACATTATCTCTGAATGATTTGATTAGTATAAATTGACATTTGCTCATATAAGAGGACAAGATAAAACCGCGGCTCATATAGTCAAGCTGATAAACCTTTCAGGAAACACAAAGGCCTTTTGAATTTGCTAGTCGTTTCTCTGTCTGTGTGCTAATGCTATAATAATTCAGATGTAATAAAAGCTTAATTCAAGGATTGCAAAAAAATGATTGCTGACTGATTTACCTTGAGCAAAGAATGCAAGTTTCTTTCCTCATTTCTTTTTTGAGCTGGTGTCTGCTCGATAAATTAATTAATTTTATTTATTTATAAAAATAAAAATAAATGATTTAGTATTAATTATTTTATTTAATTTTACGGATAATATTTAAAGAATATATTATATTATAGTATATTAAGAAAGGTTGAAAATTGCATGGTTTATGGTTTAAAATTAATTTTGTTCAACGTTTATAGGTATACAGTAGATCCACAAAAAATATTATATTAATATTATATTTCTTTAAAAATGTAGCTTTTTTTTAACATGTTGTCAGCTACGAATAGCACTGTAGTACTTTGAACTCTGAAGTTTCACAATCAGTGAAGAAAAAGTGAGAAATAGCTGTATAAAAATAGAAATACTCAATTTGCTGCCTCCAGAGAAGTTCTCTGACTCATGTCTCTCATCTCTGCAGTCTGGTGGACGATCGCTGCGTGGTGCAACCAGAATCTGGGGACCTAAACAACCCTCCTAAGAAATTTCGAGGTAAGGCCATATTTATGTCTCTCTTGAGGGGTTATTCGGAAATGTTTTAGAGATTTCCGTGCCAAACTTGCCCTTATTTAAAGGAACTTTTGTGAGACATCTGCTTGATCAGTGTTTTTATGCTATTTTCCTGTTGTGTGACTGTAGAAATATTCAATTTCAGTGTTCTGTGATATATACAACAACCAACACAAGAAAACACTTCCGGATACATATTTAACAGTTTGTACTTTTAGTGCAACATAGTATCGTTTTGCAGAAATGTCGCCACAGGCACGTTTTTCCCATAAGCACAGATTTTGTTTTTTTCTTTGAAACTAAGCATTATGGTGCATTATAAAGGTGCTGTTGTATATTGTTTTCACTGAAAGATGTCTCGGATAGTAAATACAAATGTGATGCAGTTACCTGTGGAGAGTTAAGTTAATGAAATAAACTTCCAGGTATAACACACCTGTCTATCATTTTTTCTTTGAACTTGAAGACCTTGATTAGCTGGTTCAGGTGTGGTTGATGTAGCTAGAAATAAAATTGCTAATAGCGCTCTTTAGGAACAAGACTTTTAACTCTTTGTGTACTGGAAAGCAGACTGATTCTAGGTGAAACGTGTCAAGATGTTAATTATCCTTGTCCTCTGGTCTGCTGTGTGGAAACTGAGCCCAAGGCATTCTGGGAGAAACCTCTGGGCCCCTTCTGCTGTATATTGCTCGTGACAGGCTGTCACATTGTTGCATGACATGTTGTCTCACTCTACCAGCTGGTGTGTATATTTAGTGCATTATCTTCCCACCTGTGCCCAAGGTCTCAGTCAAGATGCAAAAGCTAGAGATGCTCATATTAGTATTTTAGAGCTGATTACTGATTTCTAAAGTCTAAGGCCTGCTTATTTAGTCTTTTAAAATTTGATTATGTTGTAAGTGTAGGTGAGAGATTCTGTTGTAAAAATGTTAATTACAATATGCATTTATGATATATAGGCCTATGGGACGTGCATATAAAGTTAATACCTGTATATGTTGGTATTTGGCTATTTTACATGCATTACATGTGTATGTGCTTTAAATATGATGTTATGGCAATTATAACATTGTAAGAATTTCATATAAGCACCGCAATTGTCTCGTATGATTCAGAGGTCCTTGGCTTGCTGTATTAAACACTTAAAGCTTTCTATAGATATGTGTGCCATGTTGAGAAAACCATTTTTAATTGTAACTTGATTATGAATTTTTTCAGTTACTGAAATATTGTGGATTTAAGACAGAAAGACCATATATTTGCAGCCAGCGATTCTGTTTGAACTCGTATTAGCTAAAACACAAGCATGCAAATAGGATTTAAAACGTGCGTCAACTGGAAAACTTAACTGTCAATGCCAGCTGTTTGAGGCTTTGCCTGTGAGGCTGTGACACTGCTGCTTCGTTCTGGCTGTTTAATGTCTGCAGCCTTTGCCCATTCTGAGGGATTCTTTCTGTGACGTTGTTGTTGTTTTAACACACTCCGAACTGTTGTATTACCATTTAAGTCCAACTGAGGTGCTTGAAGGCACATACTGTATGTAGCACCCATTTTTTTTTCTTTGCAATCCTTGCATTTTTCAGGGCCGTTTATATTCCTCATAATTACGATAAAACTGGCATTTGGCTTCAAGTCTGTGGCGCTCTCTTTCTGTATTGCTATGGCATAAAGCTGCTGAAGCCATGAAGTCCTCCTTCTTAGAGAACTGAGGCTTTCCGAATATTCGTCTTGAGGAATAATGCTTCATATTTTTATTTTAAGTTTCTTAATGTGGCTGCACAAAAATATCGTACAGTACATTTTTACAGTTTAAAATAACATTACTGTTATGCAATGCTGAATTTTCAGCGCCATTACTTCAGTCTTCAGTGTCACATGATCTTTCAGAAATTTTTATTGGAAACTTGATCATTTTAACTGAGGCCTTTCTCAAAAAAATAATGAAATGACCCTGAACGGACTGTAGCAGGTCTGGTGCGGTCTCTGTCTGTGTCGATCACACACACTAATAAAACATTCATTATGTCTTCATGAATTCATTAAACTTGGAATAGATTTATTTACCTTATTGAAGGTCACCGATTGAAAATCGACCTCCTTCTCTTTTTTTGCCGCTCTTGTTCAGAGCTGGTAGCACATCTTGTGTCAGCGTATGATACTGAGAGTGTCAGTCAGCTGCTGGTTATTTATATTGGTTTAGTCTTGTCGTTTATTTTTGCCTGTTCATTGACTATGGCACATAACCAAATGTTTTTGCTGAAGGCTTAGTATTATTTTGATTTACAGCGGAGCTTCATGATAAGTGAATGTGGCAGATGGATGGGTCTTTGTCAGCTTGTTTTGTATGGCTGTGTGTGTGTGTGTTGGCGTTTGTTCTGGAGTGTGTGTATCTTAGCACATCCATGTGTGCCTGTATGTATATTTTCATTAAACCTAGAAGGACGGGAAGAAGAATTGTCCAGTACTAGCTTGAGCAGGACTGACTTTGATGGACAGGTGTTTTTATAGTGACTGATGGATAAAGCTGAGAGTCAGACACCTCTAGTTAGTTGGTTGGATAGTTGACTGTCTGTGTAATACTGTATATCCTCAAAAAAGTCACAGAAGAGTTGAATACATAGATTTTAATTTTGGTTAATGCTAATTACTCTTAAAAAAGGTTCCATAGTATAACAGCCTTTTAGTATAAATGGTTCTACAAAGAACCTTTAACATCTGAAGGACCTTACTGTTTCACAAAAGGTTCTTTGGTGCGAAACAAAGTTCTTCAGATTATAAAAATGTAAGAAAGGGAACTGAATGGTTCGTTGTGGCATTGTTGTGAAGAAACCTTTATGCACATTTTATTTTAAAGAGTGTAAGAGATCAGTTTTTTTCTTTATATTGAATGATCAAGAAATATTAATAAACACACATTCATTATTTTATTTAGTTAAGTTTTATTTTGATCATTCAAATATCGACATTATGAAATAGTTTTCAGTCCCTCACTTATAATTTATAGATGTTATTAGGAAATAGAAGTCACTTTTAAATAATATGATTTCTGGGTTACCATGCTGAGTATTTCCTTACCCTGTTTCCTTGCACTGTTCTTCACTGTGATAGCTAACCATTAATGCTTCTTCATACACCAACAAAAAGAGGGCCTTCTCATTTAGCTGTACTCCACCCAGCTACTGTTTCAGGCTTTTGTCGTCTATCAGCCACAGTAGACATCTCTTCAGCTACTTGACACTTATCTGAAATAACTTCAAAATACCAAAATCCAGTCAGTAGTTATGATTTGATTTAAATATTTTGAAAAATGCGTTCTTGCTATGCCTATTATAGTATTTTCTACTCTTTGTGTTAATAATCTCTTGTGTGTGTGTGTGTGTGTGTGTGTTTAGGCCAGGGGTAAAGTTTGGTCCTGGAGGGCCAGTGTCCCTGCAGAGTTTAGCTCCTGGAAGTTGCAGGACACCAATCCTCCAGGATCAAGTTTGATGATCCCTGGTATAGGCCAATAGCAGCCATAGCAAGAGCGGTTGTTCCAAATCTATGATTTTGTGTGTGTGTGTGTGTGTGTGTGCTGCATTCTTACGATGTCACTGGCCTGTCGGTTCAACACTGCAGCTGGACTTGCTCACCAGTTGAAAAGCGTAAGAATCTCTCTGCATGCAATTTCTCAACATTTAAGAATTTGGACTGAATGCCCACTCTGCAGCAACCAAACCTCTCACCAGCAGAAAGAATCAAAAAGCTAGACTAACCCTGGCTGAGAAAGCATGCTGTGTGGACAATGTTCACTTCAGTGATGAAAGCAGTGATGAGTCAGATTCGAAAAATGTTCAATGTCAAACTGGGGAAAGACTTTAGCACAAGTGTGTGAAGAAGTCTGTGAAACACTGAACGTCAGGATATGAACCAAGCACAGTTAGGGCTGCAGAGGCAAAACGTTCTGCAGCGCCATTGTTTGATAATTGCATGCATCTAAGCAAATACAAAGTGCCTCGATGAGCTCGTGATATAGCAAGGCCATGTTTGCTCTGATCATGACTAGTGTTCTTCTGTCCTGTCAGCTGTGGACGTAACAGATGGCTGTCACATTATTACTGATACCATATGCAAATGTTAGGAAAAGTACTCATTTAATGACTGGCTTTGAATAACACTAGCTGCAGCGAACACAGTCAGATATGCACATCACATCAACTATCTGCAGGTGTTACAGTTATGAGCTTGTAGTGAAGCTTTGAACACTTTTTGTTGAACTAAAGTTAACTGAAAGTGTATCTGGGGGTTGAAGGTTCACAAACACTGTTCAATGAAGCACTGTTTCCTTCTTTACAGTGGTGTTTTTAATAGTTTAGTGTATGGAGTAGTGTTGTGTTACCAAACTCTACATCATACGTTCATGTGAAAAATGTATTAGAATGATGTTTAGTGTTAAAACTTGCTTTTATGTATATGGATTTTAAGGCAGTGTCTGTAGTGTAGTTATTTTTTTTAAAAGCTGATTTTTCAAAAGCTTTTCATTGGTTGTATGGCACTGTGTTGTGTTTAACTGGCTGGCTGGATCTTTTTGCGGATTTTAGGACGGGTCTTGAAATGGATAAAAGGTTGGAACAATAGATGTCTTGTGTTGTGATGACAGAGTTTCAGTCATGGTCGGTGAAAAGCTGACCTGCTCCTCGCTCCAAAACCTCTCCAGTCAAAGGGGGACAATGTGTTAATGTAATTTTGAGGTAAATTCCTTTTAAGGTTTAAATAATTAAATAGCTTTAGGTGTCTTTTTTTTTATTTGCATCACTGCTGCCACACTCCACTGAACAGATATATGCTGATGTACTTCCTCTTTGATTGATGAGGCACAGCTGTGTAGGTGGACAGACACATCAGGCCTGGGGTCTACTGCAGGTTTTTTTCATACAGGATGAGCTGTGCTTACCAAAAAACAAAGCTAAGACTATAAACCGTGTCCTAGATGTCAAAAACAAATGCTTGTCTGCAATGATTATTATTAAAGTCCCCCTATTTTGCCATTTTAAAGGTGGCTAATATTGTTTTATGAGTCTCTTAAAACAGGTTTACATGTATGCAAGGTCAAAAACACTTTGGTTTTCTCCAAAAATAGATTTAATTTTACCCCATTTCTAAATGATTCGTAAACTACTCGTGTGAAGCAGTTCGAAGACTCAGTCAGTCTAAACCCCGCCTCTCCGTGAGCGTTCACTGCTGTGATTGGTCAGATGGCACAGTCCTTTATGATTGGTCTACCACTACAGTGTGTGTTGGAATAGGAAATGCCCATGTACTGTTTGTGGGCGAACATTATGCATGTTACATCGTAACGTGTGGCCGTAATATATAATGAATTCATTTAATTAATTTATTATGAAATATTTGAAATTTTTGTAAATTTAAAAAAATTACATTGATATTACAAAATAATAATTTAATTACTGTACAAAATATTTGCATATTGTTTATTTCATACAATTGTAATAAATCAAATCTCAATTTAAATACAAAAACCAAATTGTTCTGGCTAGGAAATATGTATAATAGAAATAATACTCATAATATTAATATTTGTAGAAAATAATGCGTTTATATATTTGAAAATATGTTTATGTATACTTTTTTGGAATGATAATTAAAACTTTTATGGCATTATGAGTATATATATATAAACAAAGTTTTTCATTAGGTCTTGATGCTGTTACCAGCAAGGCTGTAATGGGGGAAGCACTTGAGGTTTTTCAGAAATAATGCAAGGAATTTTTTCTTGTATTATTTATTTCTCTTCTGCTTTCTTCAGGCAGCTGTAGCAGGACGGTAGTGGCAGGGCTTTGCTCATTGTACTTCTCCTTGCCACCACTAAATCTTAAGATCCCTCATGGTATTAATAGCTTGCTTAAGCTGTTTAAAAGGCCTGGTTTCCAGAGAGCCTTACGGCGTCATTCAAAGGTTTGCCCTTCCTTTCTGATCCTGGGTCACAGCCACAAACATATAGTCTCAGGGTCCTGTAATGAACAGCATACTGTCAAGAAACAGCCATTTTAACAGTTGTCACAAGAAACTGATCACTTTGGTATTTCCGAAAGTATGGTTAGCAAATGTTTGTGATTCTACAAATATATTTTAAGTGTGTTCGAATGAATGTCAGCTACAGTATGTTAACCATTTTCCTCAAGGTGTTTTTGAAAGGGGATTCTCTTGCATTTTCCATCTCAGACCGGTTTAGCTAACAACAGAAAGAAATCATTCTTAACTATTGCAGAATTATGAGTAGTGCTTTGACAGCTCATGACACTGATTTTACTTGCGTTTATGCGAATATCTAGGTTTTAGATATTAGTATTTTAGTACATATATACTGAGTGAATGGGCCATCGGGATACACAGATGACAATAAAAATAACTGTGTTAGCATCCATATGAGCACAATATATCGTAAGTGTGCACTGCTGTTTACCAATTTAAGTCAGATGCATTCTGATTGGCTGTGAAAGTTTATTCTTACTGTGTGATTCTGAAGATATTGTTAATTTGTTATTATCAGTACAGTTGTGAACGTCACCATTCTTTTTGGAAGTTATTAAACTTTGTAGTTATCATATATCATATCATATCATATCTGAAAACTCTTCTCTTCTGTGTCATTCTTTGATGCGTGTTCATGATCACGATCACGATTATATAGAGGTGTGTGTGAGTATTATTGGAAGGCCATATGCCACTATAATGTTGTGATTTTGTAATGTTAAATAAAGTAGTTATGGTTTAGTGTTATTGTTATTTTTGTCCTGCGGATGCATTTAGTAGGTAGTTATTTATGCTCATTTGATTTTTATCCTTTGTTTTTTATATTTAATATTTATATTAATATTAATATTTATATTCCAAATTTAAAGATAAGTTGTCTTTAAATACACTAATAATTTATAATATTAACAAATAGAACAAGTAAATAGAATATAGCATTTTAATCAATTGGACATTCTGTACATTTAAAGAACATTTGAGTTAGAGGATTTTTATTTGTAATGTTTTTTTACTCGGTTAAACAAATAAGTGTAATTTTTGTTGTATCAGTTATTTATGCTTTTTTTAACATTACATGATAGCTTTATTCAGCTAGTGTAACTCTATTCAGCTAACTTTATTAGTATTGGCCATGATGTTAATATTTTTGGCGAAAATACAATTAGTGTTACCACAGTAAAACCATGGTAAATTTAGTGCCGTAGCATTATGCTTTTGTATTTTATTGAATGTTTTTCGCATATTACAGAACATTTCCCCAACCTCTATGCCAGCAAATCAAATGGAAAAAATATGAATGTCAATATATATATATATATAGAGAGAGAGAGAGAGCTCTGGTTATTCACTCCAACCACCTACAATCCCTGCCGGACCTAGGACTTGAACTCGCGACCTTTGGGTGTGTTTGTGTATATAATATACATACTATATAATAAAGTACATATACAGAATCTTAAAAAAAAAAATCTTACCAATACAAATTAATATGTAATTATGGGAAAATAAAATGCTGTATTTTCTCAAATTAATCACACAACTTATACAGTATTTGATTGAAAGTATAGAGGATTCTTTTAACTTTGTGTTTTTCTTCTTTGAGTTTGTATCTGTTTTGGAGTTTGTGTTGGTGTGTGGTGTGACTGTCTCTCTGTGGTCTAGCATGCTAACTGCCTCTCGTCTCTGAGGTTGACCAAGCTTGCCCTTCGGCACCATCAACCTACATATCTTTTCCATCAATCCTTCCATCCTCTTCTCACCTCCATCCTCTGTCCCACTTTCCCCTCACACGCTCCTCTCCTAACTTTCCACCTCCCCTCTTTCAGCGTTTCTTACTCTGTTTCCCCCTCCACCTCTAGTTCCCTGGCTGCTAATCCCTGAGCGCTAGCATTAGCACTGGCCGCATTTCTCAGTGCGCTCTGCGGATGTAGTGCTATTTTTACCCATCACACTTAATCATGTCCTCTCCCTCCCTTCCTGCTACTCCCCTCCTTCCTTCTACTCACTGTACCTGTCTCTCGGTGCAGTCCTGTCCAATCATGATAAGATAAGAGTGTAACTGGTTGTCAAGGAGTATAACCTGCTGGTTAACGTCATGATAGTAGGCTATCTGAACTTGTGTGTGTGTGTCTGTGTGTGAAGAAATGTGTGGGATGTTTGTAGTTCAATTCACCTGACATTTAAAAAAAATAAATATTAAATGTAGATATTTTTATATATTGTACTTTAAATTGTAATCATAATAATAATAATTATTTTAGATCTGTTGTGTCATTGCAAGTGCAATAAACACTATTGTATTAAATTGAGAGAACATTCGTGTAGTTTACCTCAGTAAACATACTTCCTGCCAGAATACCATATTTAGAACAGCTTTGTACCTACTGTGATGTGAGAAAGTGTGTTCAGGGCGGTTTATAGGGTTTTTCTGAATGGTTTTGGCTTCTGAAAACACTGAAAGAGCCCTTTTTATCACCCCAAGAATGAATCCTATCACTATTAATATCAAGTAATACAATCATTTGAGATATCGTTCTTGACTGAAGCACAATGGCAATGAATTGACAAAAATTTCTGAGAAAGTGAAAGTGTTTAAATGTAAAAAAATAAAAGATTCTCAAAACAGTTAGATTAATACTTTTGTTGATGAATAAAAATAGTACCATTTAGTTCATTTAAAGGGTTAGTTCACCCAAGAATGACATTCTGTCATTAATTACTCACCCTCATGTCGTTCCAAACCCATAAGACCTCTGTTAGTCTTCTAAAGACAAATGAAGATATTTTTGATGATATCGGATATCTGTCCCTTCATAGACAGCAATACTACTGAAATTACCCCAGATGCAGAAACAGTAAAAACATCTGTAAAACTGTTCATGTGTCATCAATGGCTTAAATTCAAATCAGTTTTATGAGGCTAGCAAAAGACTTTTTGTGCAAGGAAAACAAAAATAACATAATTTACTTAACCATTTTTCTCCCGTGACTTATGTTTTTATTTTAGGGTGAACGTCCCCTTTAACATGGGACACATTCATTTCAATTAAATTTTGTCATTCAAATTAGATTTGTCTTACCATTTTAACATATTTAAGCCTTTTCACTTTTTGTCATTTTGACCAGCTTCACATTTAAAATTTTTGCTTTGGTGTTGATGTTTGAAAATTATAGAATTATTTATTTCATTATTCTTATTTATTTTAGTTGTAATAATTGTATTTTACTGGACAGATTAAACAGGGCTCAGTTTCTAAAGTTGACCCAGTTACTTAAATAATTGGTCAAACTTGAATCCTCTTGTGATCTTCTTTGGAAACTAAATGAATGGTTCTAGTCAGTTGTGCCTGCAGTCACAGATGCCCTCATGATTTCATAAAACAATAAAGAGCACAATTAAATGGGTCACAATGTCTCTGAGATTAACCTGCTTAAAGTCTTTCTAAAAATGGCTAAATATGCCTTGTGTTTCAGTACTAACGTTTTTGTTTGGTGTTTAGAAGCTCAGATAGTCCAGTGATTCTCAACAAGGGAAGAAGTTTCATGGACTTGAAAAGATTTTTATTTTCTGATAAACATTACAAGATGATTAACAGTATATTAAAATAATAACTTTTCATCAGTTAAATTTTTAAGGAAAGATATTATATTTATAGTAATACATAAACTTAAAAGAGCACATTTATGATTTATTGTTGGTGAAGTAATAAGTAAAATGTCATAAGTATGAGTGTTCATACTTAAAATTGAAGAAGAAATACATAAACTCTGATTCATTTTTGCACATTGTAAAGGCCTCTTCTCTTAAGTTGTTTTTTGTGCACTTTCTGTTTTTCCTTCTAGACTGTCTGTTCAAGTTGTGTCCAATGAACAGGTACTCGGCTCAGAAACAGTTCTGGAAAGCAGCAAAACCTGGTGGAAACAGCACCACAGACACCGTACTACTCAACAAATTACATGTGAGTTCAACACTTAACACTTAACATTTCAGGCTTAATACACAGTTTTTGGTATTGGTTATCCTAAAAAAAAAGCTATGGAGAGAAACTTGCACACTGAGTCTGAGGCGTATTAATTAAGCCGATGTAAAAACAAAATTGCAAGAAAGTAAGATTTGTTGTCCTCTTACAGTACGGTGGCTGGTGTGCTTGATACGGATGTGAGAGAGGCAGAAAATCTAAACCAATCCTATTTGTTATTTTTGACCTACGAAAGTTTTACAGGCAGTGTGTAAACCTGATTGACATAACATGAGATTGTTTGTTTTTATTTTTCAATGTGATAATTTTGCAAATAAATTGTGTACTGCACAGCACTGTGTACATGTGATGACCTTTAGGCCTTTTTTTCAAGCAATTTTGAATTTGTATCTCATAATAATGATTTCTATAGTAGTAATAATCTGAGAATCTCAGAATTGTGAGATATAAATTCGCAGTTACTTGGTGAAAAAAATGGGGGACAAAAATCTGAATTACGAGAGGTATTGAAATTGGAATTAAAAAAAAAATGTAAATTGCAATATGTAAACATCCAGTTATGAGGTATAAACTTGTGACTACTAGGAAAAACAACAGTTGTGAGATAAAAAGTGAATTTATTTATTTTTATTTTTTAACCGTATAAGTTTCCTTACCCCTTTTTATGCTGGATGATTAAGATGTATTACATTTTGACTTGAGTGTAATTTGGTAATAAAGTGCCCCATTATGGATTTTTGAAAATGACCTTTCATGCAGTGTGTAACACAGCTCTAAGTGAATGAAGACAATTTTGAACATTTTGAATTGTCTCTCAAAAGAAAGAGTTGATTCTGAATCATTGAAACAAGTCATTTTTAAAATGAATCGCAAGTTGCTTCATATTGACATCAACATGAAACTTAAGCATGTTAGCATACCCCGCCCACTTAGTGTTTTGGCATTGGTCTGAATAAAAATGGACCAAAATAGGAATGAAAAATCCACTAGGTACTGCTTTTGGGGCATTAAAATTTCCCTTCTAACAATGTACACAAAGCAGCACTGAGCTCATAAACGGTGCTTTATCAGGCGTTACTGGTCAGATGACATAAAAATGAGACCGATTACATCAGAAAAGTGTCATGCAAAGGAGGGGTTTGGGAAAATGAATTGTGGAGTGAATCGTTTGGGAGTCCTTAAGCAAATAAGATAAAAATAAATGTGTATTGTAAGACAATGAAAGTGTTTTTGACCATAAATGCATGTCAACCTGTTGTTGGGGACTCCTAAAACCAAAATTTAGAGTAATAGAGGAACTGAAATATATCTAAATTATTTCAATACAATATTTGTAAGCATTTTAATGTGCATTTTCACCTGTTTTTCAGCACGCTGCTGATCTAGAGAAGAAACAGAATGAATCGGAAAACCGGAAGCTGCTGGGAACAGTGATACAGTACGGAAATGTTATTCAGGTAGGTCAGCCAGCTGGCAGATAGTAAGCAGATGGATCTCACTGTGCCTTTGAGGTCTTGGCAGGACAGAAATTCTTTGTTGAGTGTTATTTTAGAGTATGTCATTGAGCTTGCATTTATAATTGTTCTGCATAATTTATTATAAAATAAGACCGTGTCATGTGACCCTGAGTATCTTCATGTGTATAGCTAAAGAGGTTTTAATGAGTATACCAACTTTCCTTCATATTGTTTGTTGTTTTAATAAAACCAGACTTTTTTTTTTTTTCATTTCACAGCTGTTGCATTTAAAAAGCAATAAGTACCTTACTGTGAATAAACGGCTACCTGCTCTGCTGGAGAAGAACGCCATGCGTGTGACGCTGGACTCTGCCGGAAATGAAGGCTCCTGGTTTTACATACAGCCCTTTTACAAACTCCGCTCCATAGGTGACAGTGTGAGTAAAAACACACAGTTTAAGCACATTTGTTTTGAAATTCTCTTTTTCCAACCATTGTGCCATTTTCACCTTTGTAGTGTGATGACACTTCTTGTATGTCATGTCTGTATGACATATAACATAACATCTGTATCTCTGTACTTCTGTGTAGCACCTGTGTACTGCATCTGCTATAAATGGTTGAAGTGACAATAAAGACTTAGTAGGCTCTGGTTTGCAAAACCTTGTTGCATAATTTTAATCATGTTTTCTTGCTTAGATTTTAAATATTCAGCTTTAATATGCTTGTACAATTATATGTAGACAGACTAGCTTGAAATAGATTAGGATTTGTAAACAATTTAAATTTATCAAGATTAATCACATCCAAAATATTTTGTTATATGATATATTTATATATATACTGTATATATGTGTGTGTGTGTGTGTGTGCATAATCTGAGGATATTTATATTGTATATATAAATATACACACATACAGCATATATTTAGAAAATATTTACATATTTGGATTCATATTAATTACATTAATTATATCATATTTAATATATTTATATACACACACAACATATTTTTCTTAAATGCATATATGCATATGTGTGTTTATATGTGTATATATATATATATATATATATATATATATAATAAATATACACAATATACAAAAATATATTATGGTAAAATAAACTTTTTTTTGGATGTAATACATTTTTTGACAGCGCTATTTAAAATGTTTTGTAAAAGTCTCTTTCAATCCAACCATACATTTTTGATTGAAAATAGGGTAATACCCCAATTTAAAATAACTATTCTTTTTTTATTTTTTATATACCTCAAAATATAATTTATTCCTGTGATACAAAGCTGAATTTTCAGCATCATTACTCCTGTATTAAATGTCACATGATACTTCAAAAATCATTCTAATATGTTTATTTGATGCTAAAGAAACATTTCTTATTATCATCAATGCTGAAAACAAATGCTATGCTTATTATTTGTTGTGAAAAATGTAATGCCTGTTTCATACACAGCCTTTATGTTAGTGATGGAAGTACGTAGTGTATATTTACATAGTATGTGGTGTTAATATTGTGATAGCAGCTGGAAAAATGCAGTTTCTACAGAGGTGAGCAGCAATGAGAGGTGCTGTCGTGCAAATCGAGTCAAATTATACAAATTCATTACACTGCGTTTGTTTTGAAGCAGACCCAAGTGCTATTCCTTGATGCAAGGCTGAATTTGGAGCCAAGTAAAATCGAACTTGGATGTCAGGTGTACTCTGTGATGCACTAGAGGCTCTAAATGGCCTGAGCTGTAGTTACATCTAGAAAAGATGCAATCCAAACAGAACCAGTCTCCATTTAGTCCATTAGATGTTGTTGTATGGGGGCCTTGGAGTGTCATCCGTTGCTGGTCTCTGGGGTAAAGAGTGTTTTTACATAAGCTTTCACTGACCGTTACATGATGTCAAAGCTCACAGCATTGAATTCCCCTGCTAATGGCATTAAAAATGGCCTCTGTGGGAGAGTGACGCTATCACTGAGCCTTCGTCACGGAAAGGCACGGCAGTACTTTGAAACGGAACTGAACCTGGTCTTGCTGGATATAAATACCTGCAAAACTAAGGCATTACAAGAGATCAAATTCAATTTGGTTTAGTTTAGCTATACAAGCAGTTAGGTTAGTTATGATTTAAATGGACAGATTTAATATTTTAGTTTGAGCTGATAAGAGTGCAGTGTGGAGTATAAATATGTGTTGTGTTTGTATTTTTCCTCTTGTTTTTTTTTTTTTGCTTTGCCAGATTTAAGTTGCATGACGTTTAGTTATAATGTTATGTATAATGTTATGTTAAATGTTATTTGGAGTTTCAGTGTCTTCTTATAGGTTAGTTATTGAACTATATGTATTAATGCTAGTGCTGTCAAATATTAATCGTGATTAATTGCATCCAAAATCTATTTATGTTAAGTGTTACATAATATATATGTGTGTGTGTGTTCTGTGTATATTTATTATGTATCTGTAAATACACACACATTCATGCATATTTTTCAGAAAAATATGCCTTTGTGTATATAAATATATATATATAAGTACACACACACACACATATATATATATATATATATATATATATATATATGTGTATGTATGTATGTACGTAAGTATTTATTTATTTATTTATTTATTTATTTATGTATATATTTGTGTGTATATTTATTAATTATTTTATAATAATATAAATATAGACATGTAACTACTGTAAAATATTATATTTGTATATTTATATGTACACAATCATTATACACAGAACACACACATAATGTAAACAAAATGTTTATTTTAAATACGATTACTCGTTTGACAGGACTAATACACAACCGTAAAATATATATTTTTTTAATTTTTCAGTTACTGTAATCCAATATTAATACATAACAACAACAATAATAATAATAATAATAATAATAAATGATTAATGAATAACAGTGCATTGCATCTCATTTTTTATACAATGTATGATAACTGATTTTTTTAATATTTTCTAATTGTGTTCAATTATTTTTAAAATCTACTTTTGATAATTTTTTTTTATTCTGCGAAAAGAGTTAATTTATGTTTATGCTTGTGTGTGACCAAAAAATATATATAAATGAATAAATAAATGCATAAAATAATTTAAATTATTATTTATTTAAATTTATTTTCCTGGCTATAATTCTGATAAATTTCACCATTGAAGTGAAAGTTGTTTACATGACAGCCACTTTCAATCTAATTTACTTAAATGAAGATTTTGCTTGTGCAAAAACCATAAACAGCTTCTGCACAAAATATGTTTTAATTTTGATCTTTCTTCTCTTTTAGGTTGTGATTGGGGATAAAGTAGTGTTGAATCCCGTAAACGCAGGACAGCCTCTACATGCCAGCACCCATCAGCTGGTGGACAACCCTGGCTGCAATGAGGTTCATCTGCTTTTTCTTTCATTTTTATCCTTTTGTGTTGATGTGCATTACACCATGTACTGTGAATGTATGCAAGTAACATTTAATACAGATCTTCTACTAACGGCTAAGCAATAAGTGCTTTAAATGGAAAAGTACTGTCTGTAAATTAGCTTTTGCAGCATAAAACTAAAATTACTGTCCACTCAAGTGTCAGTGTGAAGGCTATTATGCTATGATAACACTAATTGAAGAGCCACTTTCTCTGCCAGAATGTCTTTGGATTGTGAATCATGGTATTAAATAATTGCTATTGCTATAAAACCCAACACAGTTTATCTTACGCTGCCCCCTCCTCTCTTTGTCCTCTCCGTTCTCCTCAGGTGAACTCCGTGAACTGCAACACTAGCTGGAAGATTGTTTTATTTATGAAATGGAGTGACAACAAGGAAGTCATTCTTAAAGGGGTAGGTGCATCACGCACGTACATGAAAATATGGTTTGAATTCTTGGAGTTGTTGTTGTTGATGATTCAAGTCAGTTCCTTCTTTCTGGTTGCTAAGGGTGATGTCGTTCGGCTGTTTCATGCCGAGCAGGAGAAGTTTCTCACTTGTGATGAACACAGGAAGAAGCAATATGTGTTCCTACGAACCACCGGCCGTCAGTCCGCTACCTCTGCCACCAGCAGCAAAGCACTGTGGGAAGTGGAGGTGAGTTACACGTATTATCAATTAAGATGAAGTTTTCAAATAAATACAACTTTTAGTTCAGCATTATGATTTTCAATCAGACCCTTCAGTTTTCGTGATTTTAGTAATCGTGAAAAAAAGCAGAAATCAATCTGGATCTGTGTGTTGCAATAGGTCTTAAAGTGACAGCAGCCCAATAACCCTGCTGCTGTCTGTGTCTTTAATGTTAATCAGCAACAAAATGCAAAGAACAATATATATTATATAAAAATATCATTTATACTTTTAATGAAAGAACTTTAGTAGATTTAAAGGGATAGTTCCCCCCCAAAATTTTAAATGTCCTCATGATTTACTTACCCTCAAGCCAAGCCATCCTTGTGGTGGATTCACGCAGGGCATCAGCGTCAACGCTTGACGGAGGGCGTGGCTGAAGTTTGGTACTGACACCTGATCATAGCAGTGTCAGCCAATGAGATTAGGTTTGCTGCTCTTGAACAGGATGGACGTGACTGGCTGCCGCCTGGCTACTGTATTTGCATAGAACGATCCTGATTGGCTGACGCTTCCGTCGGAGGTGCTTCAGTGGCGTTGCTCGTGACAGAAGTTGAAAAATTTTCAACTTCTGCCGCGAGCAACGCCAGTAAAGCGACGCCGACGGATCCACAATGCTTTTGTCACAACGCTTGACGTCACCCATTCAAACTCAATGGGAAGAGTTGACGCTGAAGCCCCGTGTGAATCCACCGTAAGTGTATGTGACTTTCTTCTTTCATATGAATACAATTGGAGTTATATTAACTCTTTCAAACTTTTTAATGGCAGTGGATGACTTTTTTTAAAGTCTGATAAAAGTATACCCATCTATTAAAAAAAGTGCTCCACATGGCACATGGGAGTTAATAAAGGCCTTCTGAAGTGAATCGATGTTTTTGTATAAGACAAATATACATATTTAAACTTCCATTATTATTCCATATTCACTTCCATTATATAGCTTGAAAGAGCCAGGATATTGGATTTAATACTGTATTAAAATATTCTTCTACTGTCTAAAAGAAGAGAATCATGGACTGTACACCTAAATGGGTTAATTTTAATTTTTGGGTATCCCTTTATCCAACTATCCCTTTAATAATGAGCAATATAATATTTATTTCATGCACTGAAGGCATTGTTTTATTTTACATTTGATTATTCAGTTTCTCTACTAGAAAGAAAATCACATCTTTCAAAAAAATGTTCATCTTGAAATTAGTCATGTTGATCATAATGAAGCCCTGGTAGGACTGCTTGATGCCCCCAACAGCCTCTGTAGTCCCAGTGCATTTATCTTAATCTTATGTTTAACACAGACCTTTTTCAGGCATTGAAGTTCAAATAAACACAATAAAGACAATACAGGTGAATAGGGTAAAACATCAACTAATACTTGACACTTTAGATAATTGCAAAGATTTTTTCTATTATAAGATTTCTAAAATATTAAGTTTAAATATGCAAATGAGGCATTTCAAAATTATTTTATTTTACTTTTTTTTTTTTTTTACATATTAGATTCAAATGTTTTTAAAAATATGTATTATAATTTCAATCTGTTGAAATATAAAGATGACGGGCTATAAAACAAGTACTTAACAGATGTTATGTTTCAGCTTGTCTGAAAAAATACCAAAACCAAAAATACCAAAATGTCACATTTGACAGGTGCATGAAAATATATGTTTTTGCCTGCAGTGTTTCCCCTGAAGGACTCATTCCCACAGCGCTACATTTGAATATCTCATATGCTAATTATGACATTCCTCCCGATCTCATATTTCAGGTGGTTCAGCATGACCCATGTCGCGGTGGCGCTGGTTACTGGAATAGTCTTTTCAGGTTTAAACACTTGGCCACAGGACACTACCTGGCAGCAGAGGTGAGTGAGGTGTGTTCTACTAGCTCGGGATCCTCCCTCAGCTGTTCCCAGATCAGCACTAACCTCTCCCACTGGGTAGGGAACCTTACTAACTTCCTTCTAGATTTTCTCTGGCTAAAAACTGCAGTCTGTAAGATTTGCAGCATCCCTCTGGATGTTTCCATCTGTACTCAAACCTGACTCGAGCTCTTTTTCGCTCAGTTAGATGCCAAATTGATTGAATCTTACATAGTGCAGCTTTAATCACATCTATGGTGATATTCTTGGAGCATGACTTAATCGCGTAGCTAGATATGTTTAAGAATATTTTGACATAAACCTGCATTAAAGGTTTTTTAACGTAGATCTGAGAAGTCAGATATGATGCTCTTTTTATCTTTCCTCCCTTTTACATTCAAATTTGATGCATTTCAGAGTCAAGCCACAATGAAAGACAACTAAGAAGAATAAGTTTTTGTTTTGATGAAAGATCAGGAATTATGCCTTAAGTGTTGCTTATATATATTATCTTTTTTTTTATTTTTTATTAATGCCTTATCTTACTTTAATTTGGTTTTGTTAGGTTGTGCCTAATAAATCAAATCAATTAATTTTCTGATCAGTTGCCTGTCAAATAGAACAATCCGAAGCATTTTTGTGGACGTTTTTGGTGATTTATTTGTTCACAGGTTAATCCTGACTATGAGGAAGAGTCACAGGAATCCCGTTCATCTGTAAGTTGATTTGTTTCTTTTAAATAGCTATCATTCTTGTGTACTGTACTGTGTAGAGAAACAGTACGTGTGCTGGCTGATTTTTGTTATTTTGTTTCCGCTTTCAGGTGGCAGATTTTTCACCCTTTAACTTCCAGGTACTGTCAGACCTGCTTTCACACAAAGCTTATTTAGTTTCATCTTCATGGTCAAAATTTTAAATCTATAAATGGCCCTTTACATCTGTTCCCCATAATTCTCTTTACATAGCTCTAAGCATTCTATACAGAATGTGTTTTTGGGAAGTGTTAGGGATTTTTGCTGCCCTAATGTTTTTACTTGTTATAGTTTTGAAATGCGGTTTTACATTATTATACAACAACAGCATTTGTGTGAGAAATTCATTTACAGTTTTATTTTAATATTATCTATTTTAGTATTTATTAATATTTTAAATGGGATGTTATTTTTTATTTCATTATGCTTTTCACTTATTTTTATTTTTAATAAAGTTTCTAGTATTATTTTATTTAAGTTACTTGTCAAGGAATCATTTCTCATTTTTTGATTTAATTAAAAAATATATATATTTGTATTTAATTTCAGCTTTAGTTGTAGCTTTTAGTTTAAGTAAAAAAATAATACAATAAAACGCATATATATAATATAATAAAACGCATTGAATAAAATGTTAAAATTAACATTTTAAAAGTGTTGCTACGAGACAAGTAATGTAAATTTAGAATTCATACCATTCATGTCTGTGCAAAATTACATGAAATGTTGAAACTTATGATCATGCAAGTAAACCATCATATATGCATGGATAGGACAGGTAGGAGACTATTTGCGTACAGAAATGGTATTGATGACTAATTTGTTTGCCTAGAAAAAAATAAAAACAATTTTGGTAAATAATTTCATCATAAAGGCTGTCAATCTTGAATTAGACCCCAGAATATTTGAACATATTTTCACACACAAAGTAAATTTCTATTTAATGAAAAAAAAAAAAAAAAAAAAGTAACCACAAGGTGGCACTCTAGCTGTTAGTGAAGCAGTTTGAGTAGTGCAGCTCCTCGCCTGTAGGTGGCAGTATAGGACCGTCAATTGTATACAGCAGCAGTACCTCCTGTTGCTAGTGTGCATGGACTAAACTTTGCACCCAAATCTCAATTTAATCATCATGTTTGTTGCAAACAGACCGTAACATCAGATTTCTAAAATTTCCCCTGAGTTTTCCTGAAATGAACCAAGAAGCAGTTAACATTTTGTTGACTAAAAACTGCTAAACTTGTTTGACTAGAACCCACATAGAGTGCATTGAGACTGATCGAGAGATGCTTTGTCATGTTCTCGAATGCTTTGCAGTCACGAATCAAAGATTGTTTTCTCAGCAAAGACTGATTTCGTCTTAGTCACATAATTAATAAACAGAGCGAGGTGTTGTGTATCGATGGTTAAGAGGTCTCTTCTCTCCTTTAGCTGGACCCGGAGCATGAAGCTCTGCGGGCACGTCTGCGAACACCCAACGAGAAGGTCATGTACACCCTCGTGTCCGTGCCTGATGGCAATGACATCTCCTCCATATTTGAGCTGGATCCCACCACCCTCAGAGGAGGAGACTCCCTCGTCCCCAGGTACACACTGGACCATAAGTGGATTTTAATAAAGTCATTCAAGGCATAACATCTTACCAGTACAGGTTAAAATGTTACATTCCAAGTTGTTAATTGTTATAGTGATCCTAATCTGCTTCATAGAAGGCCACAGGATGAATTTAAGTTAAAATTGCCGCAAAATATTATTTAATATTTTATAATTATATATATATAGAAACTCATTAAATGTATCATCACAAAGAGGATTTTTTATTAACACATATATTAACAAAAACTTTTATTTTGGATTATTATTAGACAGCACATATATATATATGTGTATATACATACATGTACATACACAGTATATTTTACCTATAATTTTAGACAATATTTTACAGTAAAATTTATATCTAAACTAAAGTTTTTGTTTATAACCATATTTGGTATTGTGTTTATAGATAAGCAACAAACCAACGACAAATGGATTATTTAGAATGAGCTCGAAGTAAATATTGATCTTCATGTGATTTATTGGTGCAGTACAATACAGCGATAGTATATTGCAAATAGTTTTGGCAGCTCAGGGTTGGAGTGGCAGGTTCATTGCTGTCAGTTTGAGCTCTGAGTAAGGTGAGATTCCCGTATATGATAAGAGTCTCTGATTCACTCTCTTCCTGAAAAAGTTGTGAAGAGCACAATATGATTTTGCCCCTGTCTATGGATGTGAAAGCCCTTCCAAAATCCACACAGTGGCTTATTGTTAAGTTGTTTCCAGGCCTGCGGGATATTTGCATTTAGTAGTATGACCCTTAATGAACTTAAAGAGAAAACAGTGTATTTGATTCAAACGGCTATGGATAGAAGTCACAGGAATTATGTTGTTTTGCACTCACGCTTTTTCCTGGTATTTCTGGAAGTCTCCTTCATCTCATGATGTCTTGCATCTCCCGAGGTCTGGTGGCTCGTTGTGTTTGTTTTCAGCTATGAGGTCTGTTGTCTCAATGAATCATGCGTGACCGAACACGAGAGAGATGGCAGATTTGGAAAACTGCACACATGATCACATGCATCTCACGCCCGTCAGACCACAAAACCCAAGCGCTTCCAGGACAGAGCGCCCACGTGTTGCTTTGTGTGTGCGTTTGCCTCATCCAGACACCTGCAAAGTCTTCCTTTTTTATTTTTATTGCTGAAAATAGCCAGGAAAGTCCCGGCAGGGTGTGGAGGCAGGAAATCAGGGTGACCGTGCACTTTGCCAGCGTGATATCTTTCCATGTTGTCGAAACATGTTGTTAAAACAGGAGCCAGATGTTGCGTAACTGTCCTCCCCCAGATTCCCTCGTTTATATAAGCCATCGCTTGGACGGTGTTTTTTATGAAGTCATTTTCTTTGCTGCTCAGAATCAAGACATAGTAGGGGAAATTCAGTTTTGGGATGAAATGAGTGAAATCATATAAAGATGTGTATGGTGTACAAAAGTTTAATGATAGCATATTAAATCCCAGAAAAGTATATGCTGTAATGTTTTAAACAACATCTATGTATAGTCAATAGTCAAAATATGGGTGAAATCATATTTTAAATTATTTTTTGTAATTTTTTTAACGTTATTTAATGATTTGTAAATATGTTTCAGTAGTTTTAAATATGCCTGTTTTTGTTACATAAACTACTGTGAAACTGAAAAACATTTTATGTAAATAATGAAAAATATTTATGATATGTTCATTGTTTTACTCACTTTAAAATTAAATAAAATAAAATAAAGCAAACAGAGCACATTCTAATGTATAAGGAAAAAGACTAAATTTAAAGCTGCAATAAACTTTTATTGTTTTAATACTTGAAAACACCTGTCCATATATGTATATATATATATATATACATGCATATTATATATTTTATATATATTATGATGTATATATTTTAAATATATAT
>JAUCNO010000044.1:4539620-4554647 GCA_032353835.1 Enteromius viviparus
GTCTTGAGGTGTGGCAACCGTAGTATAAGCGGAATAATTGACTCCGGACCGTTAAATTATTAGAAAAATAATGCACAATCCTAAAATCTATCACGCTTGTTCTGCAAAAATGTTAACAATGATTATCATATTTCTCAAATGGCAAAACAGCTGCTAAAAATTCAGCTTTTGCCTTAATAACTATTACATATAATATTCTGCTAAAAAATATATGATTTTAATATCTAAAATATTACATTCTTAAATAGTTTTAATCACATAAACGCAGTCTTGGTGAGCAGAGGCGGCATAATAAACAATCCAGCTCAAACTCAGTGTATCATATGACCCTAGAGCAACAAAGAAGTCTTAAGCAGTCAGGGTATATTTGTAGCAATAGCCACCAATACATTCTATGGGTTAAAATGATAGATTTTTCTTTCATACCAAAAATCATGTTCCATGAAGGTATTTTTTCAATTTTCTTTCGTAAACATGTAAAAAAAAAATTGTTGATTTGAAATATGTAATTAGTAAAGAACTTCGTTTGGATTTTAAAGGCAGTTTTCTCAATATTTAGATTTTTTGCAACCTCAGATTCAAGAATTTTTAATAGTTGAATCTCAGCCAAATATGAACCATACAACAGTGGAAAATCTCAAATGATTCAAATTTACACTTATGACTGTGGTCCAGGGTGAGATATATATGCGTAAGCCAGTTCCTGTCTTTCTGTGATGTATGATAGTCTAGGTGCCGTGCAAACACTTTGTTAGGTTTTGGTTTCTAATAAGTGCTGTCAATCAATTTAAAAATTGATCCGCGTTAATCAGTCAACCAGCAAAGGGACCAGCTTAAACTAGCAAAGGAACAGCTTGAACCAGCTTAAACCAGCATCAAAGCATACCTAGTATATGCTGTTTTTTAAAATATTAATGTGTTAAACTTTTTTGATAAATTGCATGCATTATCAGCCACATTTATGCATTCGCCAGTGTCAATTTTCCCTTTTGGTGCCTAGCGAGTGTCTTATACTAAATGTATTATACTGTCACTGTGCAGGGCTTTATAGTTGCACATGATTAAAATTAATTGTTGTCTTTGTGGTCTAATGTGTGTTTGTCAGGACATCGTGTCTGCTCTGGAGGATCGACTCCGGCCGCTGGTTCAAGCTGAACTCTCGGTGTTGGTGGACGTTTTGCATCGCCCAGAGCTGCTCTTCCCCGAAAACACAGATGCTCGGCGGAAATGCGAGAGCGGAGGCTTCATCTCTAAGTGAGTTTCCTTTTCCTATAAACCTTAAACCACAAAACCGTCTTCCTGAGCTTGAGTGGACAAAGCTGTCACAGCAGTCTGAGCATCTGTGAATAAGTTTCATTAGGTTACCTAAAAGACGCATTGGATCAGAAAAGTTTTATCATAATATAAAGTATTATTGATCATATAAATGCTTGGTGAGGATTAGAGGCTTCTTTCAAAAATTTATAAAATATTTTAAGGTAACACTTTATTTTATGGTTACACCTATTAGTTGCTTATTGGCATGCATATTAATAAAATATTAGCCTTTTGATAGTGCTAATTAAGCACATATCATTGCCTTATACTAATCCTACCCAATACCTAAACTTAAAAAAGGGTTAGTTCACCCCAACATGAAAGTTCTGTCATTAAATTCCCTCATGTTGTTCCAAACTCATAAGACCTTCGTTCATCTTCAGAACACAAATTAAGATATTTTTGATGTCATCAGAGAGCTATCTGACCCTCCATATACAGCAACACAACAGAAATGATCCCAGATCCAGAAACATAGTAAAAACAACAGTCCATGTGACATCAGTGGATCAACTTCAGTTTTGCAAACCTAGGAGAATAACTTTTTGTTTGCCCAAACAAAAAAAAATGACCTAATTTACTTCTGCCATGGTCTTCTGCCATTTTTAGAGAGTATCTTTCCTCTAGGCGCAAACAACTGTAGATTGCGCACATGTACATGCTTTCCCCCGGATGTAAACAATGCTGAGCACCAGGCACCGGACGTCCATGTAAGATTGACGCTGCACATTACGGACAGACGTTACATTTTGGTTGAAAATGAAAATTGGGTTGACGTCAGTATTTGACGTCAATTTGACATTGACTTAATGTTGGATTTTGGTTACACAACCTAAAAGCAACAAAATATCAATGTCAGGTTATGTCGGTATTGGACGTTAATTTAACATTGAGATTAGACGTTGAATTTGCATTGAATTTTGGTCACATGACATCACAACGACAAAACTGAAGTTAATACATTGATGCACATGGTTTGTTTTTACTATGTTTCTGGGTCTGGATCATTTTAGTTGTGTTGGTGTCTACGGAGGGTCCGACAGCTCTCTGATTTTATCAAAAACATTTTTAATATTTGTTTGGAAGATAAACAAAGGTCTTATGTGTTTGGAACGACATGAGGGTGATAACTTAATGACAGAATTTGGATTTTGGGTGAACTAACCCGTTAACAACTACCGCACTAACTATTAATAAGCAGCAAGTTAATAATTTATTGAGGGAAAAGTCAGTTAATAGTTAACATGTACTACCTATTCTAAAGTGTTACCAAAATCAAACAGTGGGCTGCATTATGCAGTGGTGCAGCAGGGCTTACTGTCCTTCAGCTGTCCTCAGTGTGTGTTCTTGTGATGTGAGAGACTTCCCTCCATCTGCTAGAGATTTGAAAGAGATTACCTGTGTGTTTGTGCGACCGTATGTGTTTGTTTGCGTATGTGAGTAATGCTGAGATACAGGATTAGCTGATTCAGGAATGAATCACATTCATTACATTGTAGGCATCAGTAAGCATCTTATTAAAGGAGTAGTTCAGCCTGAAAATAAATTTCTGTCATCAAGTAGCTCCAAACCTGTATGAATTTCTTTGTTCTGCTGAACACAAAGGTATTGGGAAGTTTGTAACCAGGCTGTTTTGGTTACCATTGACTTCCATAGTAGGAAAAAGCACTATGAAATACTATGGTGACTGGTTACAGCCTTTAAAAAAAAAAAAAAACTTTCCTTCGGCAGAACAAAAAAATTTATACAGATTTGAAACTGCTTGAAGGTTAGGGTTTTCAGTTTAATAAAGGTTGCTGGTGACATTGTAAAGCCATTTAGTGAAGACTTTTATCCAAAGCGGTTTACATATGTATAAGGATAGTCTTACTGCTTTAAAGTGGGGTCATTATTAAAACAAATATAATGAGTAATGAATAAAATTCTGCTAAAGATAACATGACAAAATTATGAGACATGCTTTGTTTTTCTCTTTCAGATTAATAAAGCACACTAAACAGCTTTTAGAGGAGAACGAAGAGCGATTGTGTATTAAAGTGTTGCAGACGCTTCGAGAAATGATGACGAAGGACCGAGGTTATGGGGAAAAGGTAACACACATGCTGTAGTTGCATAAAACAAATTAAAACTATTCTTCCACTTATGCAAACTTGTCTTCTGCAGCGCTATTGAACATCTTTATGAAATTACAAGAATCCCTTTGTGTGTGTTACTGTAATATTGTCGGTATTACCCATAAAAATAGCAAAACAGGACTCAAAGGATATTTTTTACTCTGTTTTTCCACATTTCCGCCCAAAATCAAGTTCAGTGGACTATGTTAAACATCTGACATGCTGTTTTTATTACACTATATACTTTTATATACATAATTGCACACAAACACACGTGCATGACTCATATCCTCCTAACACTTATAAAAAATAAAACGTGGTTTTGCATTCAAAGAAAAAAAAGATTTTTTCAGTACTAAATTAATAACATCCAATTAACATCACTAACATATCTGAATGCCTGAGTTTTTATTATAATGTTAATTCTGACCATTTTCAGTTTCTGATTTAAAGACTCCATGAAAATAATACAAGCGTTTTTACAAGAGTCTTTTAGGTTTGAGACTGTCTGTATTTTATTTATATTGTTGTTTTATTTTATTTTATTTAGATTTTTTTTTTGTATTTAGATTTTTTGTTTGTGTTTTTTTTTATTTATTTTAGTTTTCTTTTTAAAAAACTACACATGACTTTTTTAACTACAAATGACAAGATCTGGTCAAAGATTTTTGTAGATGATTTGTATTGTGTTTTTTTTTTTTTTTAAATTTAATTTTTTATTTAATCTTAATTTTATTCTTGATCACATATCTTTGTGTTTTGTTTTGTTTTAAAAACTCTCATAAATTACAAATTATCTGGATCTGGTCACAGATTTTTAAATATATTTAAGATATTTAATTTCAAATTTATCTTATTTTTGAAAACATGTTTTTGTTTTGTTTTGACAACGCCACTCATGACTTCATGGGGTCTTTATCTACAAATAACAAGATTTGGTCAAAGGTTTTTGTAGATGATTTGTATTGTTTTTTATAAAAATTTTTCCATTAATCTTATTTTATTCTTGATTAAATATTTTTGTTTTGTTTTGTTTTGACAACGCCACTCATGACTTCACGGGGTCTTTAACTACAAATAACAAGATTTGGTCACAGGTTTTTGTAGTTGGCAACTAATGCTTTCAAAGCTAATGCTGACAAATAACAATCACAATAATCTTGTGTTATGTCACTAACGAACATCGTTTGGCATTTTTTTTTTATTTGAGCATTCTCTGATTCCTTCCTTTACAATACTAACTTTGCTGTATGCTCTTCTCTTCCAGCTAATTGCCTTTGATGATGAGCTGGATGTGGCTGAGGTTGTTTTTCATTTTAGTTTTGATTATTTGCTGTGTTTAGTTGGGCTTCCCACTCTCACGCCAATGTAGTCGTCCTATTTAGTGCTTGTTCTCTTTTCCTTTGAGCTATTTGCTGGTGTTTGTCAACGTGACTTCACCACAAACCGGCCGTTTTTGTTGTCCCTCCGTGTGTGTTGAGGTTGCGTGCTGTTAACCTCACCTGATAGTTTCAGTATGTGTTCGTGTGCATGTGTTTTTACCACTGGCCTTGTTTTAGATTGCGTGTGCTGGTGAAAATGTGTGTAAGTGTATCAGCCCACCACACTTCGCTTACACTTCCTCTATGTAGCGTTAATTCAAGTTTACCTTCCTGTTACATTCAATGCTGAGGCAACAGTAGCGCTTTAACAAGGACATCACAACATATCTTTGGCACTGTGTTTTTCACATTAAGCTCTGAAGGACAAGTAATTGCAGAGTTTTTATGAGAGTAACACAGTATTAATCCTGCCAAAAACACATTACACTGATGATTTAGCAAAACTGAAATATAGCCAAACCCAGTTCAGGTAAGTTGGGAAATTGTGGCTCAGTCAGCTGCATTTGCAAGAAAAAATGCTCCAAGTTTAGTTTCTGATTTCTAGATCCAGCGATACAATTTTTTTTATTTTTTGAGAAAAGGGAATACATACATAATGAAACAAATGATTTTGTAGTTCGATATGTCTTTCTGGAAGTGCTTGCATAAAAAAGTCTGGTTCTGAATAAATAAAACGCTTTGCTGACAGTTTTCTGTTGACTGTTCATGAAAATAAAGGCATAAATAATAAACAGGATGGCATCCACACACCATATTGTAAAAAGCTCTGATGCATATACGTAAATGCATAAATGCTTTTTGAGGTTGTGAAAAAAGCAGGGTCATTTAGATATTAAGTTGGTAAACATGCAATTAGATTTCTGAATTGATTCCAAACATCTGAAATTCTTATAAATGTTAAAATGTCTTACTCCGTTTTTCAGATACACAAATCTATAAACATTCCTAAATCAAGATTGCGATGTAAAAGGACAATATTAAATTTTGTTTTTTAAAATAATCATCAGTTTTTCGTTAAAATAAGAAAAATATAACATTTTTACTTTGAATTCAGATTTCGACTTCCTTCTTTTGGGCATAAACCTGCATGTTTTTGTCTAAAAAAACAAGACTTGATATCTTAAAGCATTTTGTTTCAATTGGTCCCCTAATCTAATCCATGGTACAAATACCATTATCAGAAATAGATTGAGTAGTAAATGATATTTGAAATGATTTGAGTAAATATTCAAACAATTTCTTAGTTTTCGGACTTTAAGTATGCTATTAAATAAGTCTGCCACGCAAGCACTATAATTACGAGTAACACCGATCTTTGCTGTCGCTTTCCATTGACTCCTTTTAACGTGAGAGGTGGCAATGTATTTGTAAATTCAAAGTTTAAAGTGAGCGTCTGTGTGTGTTTGAGTTGAAGTTGGGAAGGCAGGTGGGAGTTCATACTATATTTATAGTCACTGCTCTCCTATCACTTCCAGGGATGAAACGCGACCCGGTCACCCCATAACAAGAAGACGTGTGTGAATGTTCTTGAACATCCATGCAGTTGTGTGGCAGGGCTGAACAAGAAAAATGGCTTTATTATTTGTGTATCTGTGGGTCTGTTTGTGTCATCATGACTTGTATTTGTATAGGAGGAGAAGTGTAAAAGGTCACTAAGGGGTGTGTCTTTTTGGGTGTTTTGGTGTTAAATTATGGTCAGCAAAAACCAAATCTCACAAGTTTAAGTAATACACTCCTCCTAAGGAAAAAAACATGATGTCAAATGATGATTTGAGGCAGTAAAACAGAAATGTGTCATTTTCTTATACATTCTTACTATTTAAAGAAAAGACCGAAAGGCTGACAGGCATTTTGATAAATAAGGTGACACACATGAATGAGTAAATACATTTTTAGTGTAAAGTTCTGGGTTTGATGCAGGTTATTGACAGCATTTTTGATTTATTTATTTATTTTTTTAATGACAAAAATGCGATTTTGTATAAATGTGTGTGTGTGTGTGTGTGTATATGTGTATTTGTATCATTTTTTAAATGCTGGAGTCAGTAAGATCAGGTTTTCCTAACTGATAAAAAACAAAAAAAGTACAGTAAATGAATTTATGAAATATCTGTATTTTCAATAAATTGAGTTCTGATGTTTCGATTCGTCACAAAATCATGAAAACAGCAAATTAGTTTTAACCAAAATCTTACGCAGTAAAGCTGGTTTCAACATTGATATTAATAAGGCATTTTTTAAGCTGTAAATCAGCCTATGATTTACTGAAGGATACTTAAGATTGGAGTCAGTGCTGCGAAGATTTCAGCATGGCGTCACAGGAATAAATTGCATTTAATTTACAGAACCCACTTTTTTTGTGTTTATACGGTATATTCTTTAAGGAATAAAATTATATAATGCTGTCGGCACTATATACATACATGCATACATTCATACATAAATACTGTGTACAGTCACCTGCTGCGAATCTGATGGATATTTTCCATAATGGCTGTTTCGACGGTGATTGGGAGGTTGTGTGCTTAGAGCGCATCATGAGTCTAAGCCCTCACACACTCACTCACTCACACACGTGTTTACAGCACATGTGTTCACTGACCATCCATGCTCAAAACATACGACACCTCTCCCTCGGTGTGTCTCTCTTCATCTTTATATTGCATAATAGAATGTGTCTCCCGTCACAGAGTGTAAGTCTGTATGTGATGTAAGAGGGACGGTGAGGATAATATGGCTTTAGGTTGACAATGTGGCTGTGCTGCTGAGCGGAGAAGCTTATATAATGTGCGTGGAGAGAGCGGGGTGTGTGTGTGAGTGATGAGGTGTGTGTGTGTGTCTCCTTCACCTGGACCGTGCCAGACCCTCTCTCAACCATAAGTGGTGGTCTCTCTCTCTCTCTCTCTTTTTCCTCACATGTCTTTTTATTTGCTAACACCAGTAATAGGGACCAATTCTCACTATTAACTAGTTACACACAGTATTAGCATGCTTATTAATAGCATATTGGCTGTTATTCTGCATGGCCATATTCTACATCCCTTATTGTGCATAAACTTAACAACTACCTTACTAACTATTAAGCAAATTAGCAAATTAGGAGTTTCTTGATGCGGACGTCACAGTTAATTGTTTGTTAATAGTGAGAATAGGACCATAAAATAAAGTGTGACCTTTAATTTTTAGATTCATAAGTCTAGAAGTTCTGTCTTGCTCCCTGTTCTGTCTGTTATAACACTTCTTTCCTCACTTTCTGTCCTTATTCTATATTTTCATTGTCTTTACCTGTCTATGTTTTACTCTCTCTCTCTCTCTGTCTCTCTCTCTCTCTCTCTCTCTGTCAGTAGATTGAGTCAGTTCCAGTTCAGTGTTTGTAAGTTGGGGTCTGTTGTCCTCATGTGTCCTGTTATCTCTGGCTCCTCCTCTGCACATCCCCTGCCGTCCATCAGGGGGCGCTGTGGACACATCCGTCCCTGCGCACGCCGCTGTCCCAGTTTCCTCTCCTTCGTGCTGCACGATTCCTGGACTCACGCCAGCTCGCAACCAGAGGTTACATAAGACCTGCCCTTCTTTTTTTCCTCGTTTTTTTCCTGGAATCCAGGCTCTTTACTGATGTGTGACCTTCTGCAAAAATTGGCAGTAAAAGTGCCACGGGCTGTTTACCAAAAGACACTGGCCGTGGCGAAGACCCTCCGGTGGGCATGCAACATCTACAAACCCTTTTGTGAACGCAACAGTCTTATTTGACCGAAATGCGTAAATGAGGTCACGGAAGTGTGTTCCTTCAGTCTCAAGGCCAGATCTTTAAGACAGACGCACATTTATGTTTATTGAGCTCATAGGGTTAGGAAGCGTGTTTGCAAACCCAACCGTGCTTTTTTTTTCCACAATGACAGTGACTGAAATGAACCCTTGTAGCTTCTCGCCATTGCCATGCACCGCAAAGAATAAAGTTGTGATATCAGTGAATACTCGAGGTGTTTCGTCCCCACACTCGAAAACTTGTGACACTCAAACTTGTGACTTCCACTGGAAGAAAAAGTAGCCAAGAGCTCTTTGAAAAGTCAGTCATAAATCAAATTGGGGTTCATTACCGGACGGATGCACAGATGTGCAGATGAATGGATGTGCTTTATTGATTTCTCATGGGGAAATTCACAAGAAAGTGTTTTTATAGCATGTGATGTAAGCGTGCGTTTATGGTGGCTAGAGAGGGACATTTCGCATTCACACCTTGTGTTTTGCAGCAGCATTATTTTCCAGCTGAAAAATGATGTCGCAGAAAGGGAGATTCCTTACTGGTTGCAGTATTACTCACACAAACATGCGCGTGCGTCACGGCTGTTGCTAATTTAGAACCCCCCTCTTTTTCTTTGTGTTACAATGGTTCCAGACAACATGCTCAAATTTTCCTCTTTACTTCCTTTTGAAGCCAGCAAATGTTTATGAAAACAAATGGCATTGATTGTTTATGCTATCCGAATCTTTTTTTGTTTTTTGGTACTATACTCACACTATAGTCATCCTTTTCATTGTTGCTGACATGTCAAACAAGGAACTGTTTGCGTGCCGTGCATGTCGCATGCTTTGCTCGTTCCTTTTTGCTCTTGCACGACTTTAACTACTTTAATTTTGTGTCTTTTCTTGTCTTACTAATGCACCAATAATTGTGGAAATACTTACCCGCTCAAAACAAGATGGATTGAATGTTGTGACAGGACCAAACAAGTTGCACATACCTTTTTGAAAATAAACCACACACACACACACACACACACACACACATACATACAAAATACTTTTTTTTTTTTTTTTTTTCTCCACACCCAACTTGGTAACACTTAAGAGTGATGTTTTTTCTGCGAAGTCACAGCTTGAGACTCCATAACTGATGAGATTCAGCGTTATAGCCTTTTATCAATTATAATATCTTTGTGGATATTTTAGACCATTTTCCCACTGTGATGATAAGAACCCCGCATGTATGCAGACCTGGTCGATCAACCCTACGCTGGCGTAGATTAGTGTGCAGCCTTTCCAATCTGCAGACGCTTAGGTGTAGGATAGTCTATTCTCTCAGGCTGGTTATTATTTCTGATGGGTCTGATGCACGCTGCATTAATGAAGTTCTAGTTTGTCAAAAGCATTAACACAATGCCAGAGACTAATCTGCATTAACTAACTCATGACTTTTTATCTCCATTAGCTTGCACCCCCACCAGAACCAGAGGTCCCAGCAGAGGTGTGTCCAACACATATTCACCCTCCCTGCCAAGCTTGGGCTGGGATGTGGGAATATGGGTTGTTGCAGTCAGTAGTTGATCGTCTCAAATCATGTCCTTACCTCATTGCATTGCATTGCAGTAGCCTCTTTGTCTCCACTTTGAGTCATCTCTACCCATGCAAATGGGAAAACAAAGCCCCACGCTGGCGCACACCACACTTAGATTCCTGTTAGATCTGTTTTCCCCCTTGGTGTGGAAACATAAAAAATAAGCTGACCTCTTTTTGGTCTTGCTGATCATTGATTGGGATCTGGACGTCAAAACCCATTCATTTTCTCCACTGAAAAGTTACCTAATAGCAAATGGCTTTTAACCCAGCAGAGTTATATGCTTCTGTAGAAGTCAGGATTTCAGCTTTTTTTCTTTTTAGATTTCAACAGAGTTTTATTTATAAGTTGTGTTTGCTAACCAAATGAACCCAGATGCAACCAGATTCAGTTTTAAAGAAGGATCCTTCCCAATTAAAAATGCTGTTATTACGGCAAGAAAAACCTTGCTCACAGAATTCAACAAATTGACCTTCCACTCCCATGAAACCCTGTTTCACAAATAATTAGTTTTCTTGAAACTTTCTAACAACTTGAATATTTTGATATAATTATTGGTATGTTGAATGAAGTCATAATTATAATAATTATAATTGTTGTTAGTATTATGTTGTTATATAACATAATGTCTAATCGTGAATGACTTTAAGTCAATAGTTTGACATGTTATTGTCATTCTCTGTGCTTCATATAGTTTAAATAGTTCACCCTAAAAGGATATTTTTCATGTCATTCCAAACCTATGCTTGCTTACTTATTCTGATCACAAAAGAATGAATCTTGAGTTTTGAAGAGCCAAACAGTAATTTGGCTCTTCTTGTTGACTGTTCTTGAAAGTATTTTCTTTTCTGTTCAACATAAGAAAGAAACTCTTACAGGTTTGGAACGACATGACAGAATTAAACTTTTTTTTTTTTTTGGATGAACTATGCCTTTAATTCCTTAATAAAAGGCACATTCTAATACATTGTAATTTTTCTCCTACTTGAATATTGTTGTATAAAATAAAAATGTGCTTGCCAAATTTCAGGTTGTATCTGAAATAAAGATCTTATATTCAGCTACAAACAATTGCTGATTGCAACCAAAACTGTTAAATTACAGCTAATGATATTTCTATTTTTGAATTCTAAAGTTTTTGAAATTAGTTGGATTGGTTTATGTCTCCTTTCTTTGATTTATTTCTTTTTTTTGAAACACTTGCGGAGAAAATGAATGAGGAAGAAACCTTCTGAAACCTAGGCTGCAGAAAAGTGGCCTGTCCCTGCTGTACATTTTGCATGTACCCACTTACTGTACATTATATCTGTGTGTATGACAGACGGGTAGAAGAAAGGACAAAAGCAAACCTACTGGTTTTCCAAGGCAGCTGAGGGCATGGGCCGCAGTGTGTGTCAATAGTACACAGGATCCATTACATAATCTGGATAAAAGTTTTCTCTCTCTCTCTCTCTCTCTCTCTCTCTCTCTCTCTCTCTCTCTCTCTCTCTCTCTCACTCACTCACTCACTCACTCACTCACTCACTCACTCACTCACTCACTCACTCATGGCTTACGTTTCTAGCTTTGGCGCCCAGTGCTTATTTAATTAACATGGTTTCATTCTCAGTCTTGCCATTGTAGAAGCACAACTACGGTCCGACATAAAACAGATGGCCTGTAGAATAGGTGATGCTGCCAAACAACAGAGTTTGTGTTCATTAAAGGGCAGGGGATTCAAAAACAACCATTATGAAATGTATTATTTATTTCTTTTCCTGTTTTACCCCCTTTCCTGCTTCCTTTTAGGGATTATTTTAGGACTTTATGGATAAACTGAAGCTCATGCTCCTCTGCTCTGCATGGCGTTCCTCAACGCTTGTCTGTTCCCAAACACACACACACACACACACATGCCCCAATCCTCTCATTTAACTGCATGATGTAATCTGCCCCACTTTTTGTGCATGTCTGTATAATGACTAATGTTCTCAGTCTTGACCCCTTCCTTTTTTTTATGCTTCTCATTTTTCTTCCCTCCTTTTTGCTTTCTGCTAACTCACGTCACTCAGGAGTTTGATCCAAACCAGCCCCAGAAGCAACTGGAGGATCAGAGAAGGGTAGGTAAAGAAACGGGGCACGGGACGCACACCCTGGCTACCGCTTGAGTCTCCCTGTTAACACCTTCCTGTCTGATCCAAACGGGTGGAGGTTTCACTGGATGACTATTTGCTGTCTAGGTTTAAAGGAGGCAATTGATCCGTTTATAGGTGATTAACATCTTAATGTTGTGATTTTGCGTGTGTGGTTCCACGGACTCGGACTCGGGGTGTTTTGACAGAGCAGTAGGGTTTGTTTTTAACGGTGTAATCACTGAATTAGGATCAGTCTTAAGTGGTGTGGTGTCTTGTTTCCGAGGCCTGTGGTATTATGAGGTCAGATGCAACTAAGGAAAGGGATCTAATGTTATCAGATTCTGTCTTCCTTTCTGACCTCTTTCTGACTGAACTAATCAAATGTAACAGGACGAGGTCGGGGTTGATCTTGAGGAGGAGTTGAGTGACATCCCACAAAGGCAATTAATGCAGTAACGCTTTCCTTGAAGCGTGTTTATGTAACACGTTATAAAAAATTTCAGTAAAAAACACATTGCATAACCATAACCTATAAGTGAGCAGCACTTAAAGTTTATTATGAGGTGTGGCAGGTATTATTATGAAGCAGTATAAACCATTGAAATGCATATAAACAATTTAGTATTTTTGATGGTACAAATACCTCTTATATACCGAAAGATCAAAGCTAATAATTCGTTGACCACCTGTGGAAGGATACGCATGTGTATTTCTCCATTTAACAACAACAAAAAAAAAGATCAATTATAAAATCTGTATTAACAAATCAGCAGCCATAGTCATGTCACTCTTACTTTATTTCTTCTTCAAATCAAACCATTTGGTGTTTTCATGGTGGCACACTGATGCTCGGCGTTGATGATGCATGTCATAATGCTCTTCTCGTGACTCCGCCCCTTTCCTTGTTGTCAGGGTGAAGCTTTGAGGCAAGTCCTGGTGAACCGTTACTATGGCAACTTCAAGCCGGGAGGTAGGCGAGACAGTTTGACCAATTTCAGCAACGGGCCGCTCACCCCTGGCGGGCAGACTAAGACTCCTACAGGTTTGTGTAGCAAAGTTTCTTATAATAGATGATGCAAGTTGACCTTTTCAAACATAGACACCGACTTTGTTTTGTAATACCCCGCTGCTAAAGATGTCTTCCTCCTCGACCACTTTCTTCTCTATGCTATGTGTCCTATATATTCAGAACCATTGCTGTTGCCAGGCGACAAGAGTATGGCACCCGCACTTTCTGTGTGAATAGCCTCCAGACACACCTGCTTAAGATAGTCTAGCGAGTGTGTTAAAGCAGAAACTGGCTGCATGATGATAGGTTTTGGTCATGTTGATTTTTATCAAACGCCTTAGAGTTTGTGTAAAACCGATGCAACATCTCATCAAAAATCACTGATGACATGCACAATAAAATATTGATGTATGATTAACGTAAAATGTGATTTATGTCATATAAGTGCATTAAGCCAATTCAGCTGACATTCCAGTGTCTGGTAAGATGTTGTAATTGTTATAAAAGAAGTCTCTCATACTCACAATGCTGCATTTATTTGATCTAAAATACAGTAAAAACATATATGTGCATTATTAAAATAATCATTTAATTACCTAATGTTAAATTTTACACATTTAGTTATTAAAGTGCATGTTTTAAAATATTCTTTTAATAGTGCAAAAAATCTAAATGTTCATATTCATAATTATGCAGCCCATATTTTCATATTTCCATATGCTGATTTAGTTGTCAGTTAGTTAGTTAAATATATATATATATTTAATATTGTTTATTCCCAGGAGGTGGTGCAGCTTCGGTGGGCAGTCGAGGGGAGATTAGTCTTGCAGAAGTGCAGTGTCATCTGGACAGAGAAGGTGCGTCTGACCTGGTCATTGACCTCATCATGAACGCCACAAGTGACCGAATCTTCCAGGAAAGCATCCTGCTGGCCATCGCTCTGCTGGAGGGGGGTAACCCTGTCATACAGGTGAGATCAGCTCTCACGTTCATGTTTTGATTTTCATGTTCTCCTTTGAAACCTCTGAAGTCATGTGCAAACCTGTAGTGAATACATACTGTAGCAAACAATAATGGCGGCACAGAGATGATGTGGCACTTGTGTGTGAGGTGATCAAGGGAAGATGTGGTTAAACTAGTTATCACGTGAACTAAAGCATGTCCAGACGCTTCATCTGAATTGCTGTTTTGATGCGAGGTTTTTTGCATATCTCATCTCTGTGTAGGAAAGCCGTGTCCTTTCCTTTGAAATGCAGGGCATCCTCCCTTGGTGCAAAACAGGAAGAGGGAAAGGAGAGCATGCATTGAATTGAGATAAGAAAATACTAATAGGCTGCTGCAAGCAGGACAGATAGCACGGGTCAGGGAGTAAAGTAAGAGAGAAAATAGGAGGGAACTGAAGGAATGCATGGAGGCTGAGGCTGTTTCTACTTGATCAATATATGTATTTGGTTACTATAGTACCAAAAAACATTTACATGACATGACATCATATTGTTTGTCACATGACATAATAAAGCTTTTATTTAATAGGTTCTATATCTTGGCAACAAAAATGCTATTTTTGGTTTGTTTGTTTTGTTTTGCACTTTAGATATTCATAAATAAAAACAAATCTAGGTTCACATTGAACACTGCATTAATAAAACTTTCAGACAAAGAGGTTTTTGCATAAAAAGAATGTGTGTGTGTGTGTATAATATATAAATATATATATATATACAAATATATATGTATGTGTATGTATGTATATATATAT
>JAUCNO010000044.1:4557081-4580239 GCA_032353835.1 Enteromius viviparus
AAACTAAGGCTAACAATATGCATATATATATATATGTATATATGTATATATATATGTATATATATTGTCAGCCTTAGTTTTTCAACCAATTATTCAGTTGCTTATTAGCATATATATTATTAATACTGTATATTAACTGTTTATTAAGGCTTGTAACAGGAATATTTTGCATGACCGTACTCCACATAACAATACCTAAACTGTTAATATATTAAATAATTTATATATTATATTATATAATAGTCTTAGATCATTTTATTTTATATTACATTATATTATTAATTATATTATAAACAAAATTAATCACAACCAAAATAAGTATTAGTTTACATAATATATGTGTGTACGGTGTGTATTTATGTATATTTAAATACGAACACATGCATATATGTAACAAAAATGTTATGTTTATACGTATATAAATATATTTGTAAATGATATCAAACATAAGAATATATATACATTTAAATATTTTCTGACTATATACTCTATGTTTGGGTATTGTATTTTATATATATATATATATATATATTAGTTATACACAGAACACATACATATATTATGTAAACGAAAATGTGATTTTGGATGTAATTAATCACTTAAAAGCACAAGTTATATTATATTGTGATGTTTTATTATCTTATCTGTATTAAAATAATTATATCAAATATTAATAAATAAAAAAAATATATCTTATTAAATATATATTATTTAAATTGGTAAATATGTATTCTGCTTTATTTAAATATGTAGTTGTGCTACATTTGAATAATTCTAAAAATTAAAAATCATATTACAGTGAAGTGGATATGCGTTGATAAAAAGGCATTTGCATGCGCACACACACTTTAAATTAAAAAGTAATGAAATTAAAATAATGAAAATAATGGTTCCTCAAATATGGGGAATTCAATTTTTACTTCTACTTTTTTTTTTTTTTTGAGGTCAAATGTGACCCAGCCACGTTTTCAGAAGAATTCAGATATGAAAGTATGTTGAATTCAAAAGCATTTTGATAAGAACATGATTTTAGAGGTCCTTGGAGATTTGCTAGATCATATCTTAAGATTGTTTAGTTAGTTGAGTCAGTAAGTGCATCATTGCATGACTACGATAAAAAGAGCCACGGGATTGGATGACTGTACCGAGTGACCCGGTATAGATAGAGAAGTGAAACGGGCCAAACAGCGAACCCTGGGTTTGTGGATTTGGTTAAGATGTATTACGCAGATTGAATGAAAACAAAATAAGAGCAGGTAGATTAAAAAGTGATACTAAGCAAGGATGCTCTAGTTGATGTAAGTCCAAATAACTATTCTCATGAAAAAAAGACTGATATTAACTTTAAAGCTGCTCAGTAGAGCCATACAATGTTTTTTGTGGAGCTGAGTGAATCTGAAACATATCAGAGGATGAATTGCATTACTTGGCCTTGCGTAATATGTCCTGGTTGATGAACAGAGAGGCATTTGTTCGTTCGCTGCACAACAACGCAAGCCAATTGCCCTCCACGATTTGTTTGTTTACAGAGGTATTCTGGGGTGGTCGTCAGGATAACACATGCTGTTACCAGGGAAAGGGAAAAAGAGGGATGCAAGCTGAGGAGAGAGAGGTAATGGACTGAGTAATAGGGAAGCAGATAGGTTATGCAAAAGTTGAGGGCAGAGCGAGCGAAGCAGGCAGAGAGGACGGGGAAGTGTGTTGGTGAACACAAAGAGAAGTGGGACAGGGCTAACCGCATGCTGTCTAGCCTCCCCAACTTCCAGATCTGTGTTGAAATGTGTTTCTGTTTGTGTGTGAATACTTGCTCATGGCTTTACCGCATACCTAATATGGACCAGTTATAACAATACAATAAGAACGAGGGACTTTCCCGAACAGGATTATCGTGCAAGGCTTCTTTTGCATGGACCTGGCACTAAATTTAGTCGCTGTGCCCAAACTGACCCTGTGCAACGAGGTTTGTCTCACTCCATTTAGGCCATGATATTAAAAAAAAGCTTGTGATTGTGGAAAGGATTTGACAAGACGACATGACTCAAGTGAAAAGTGTATCCACTCATCTGTTATAGTGATATGATGGCTGTCAAAAAGATATTGTGAAAAGATTTATAAGGTATTGTTTTTGTTCAGTGTGATTTATGCATTTATGAATGTGCAGTGCCATTCAAGCGTTTGAGGTCAGTAATATAATTCTGTTTTTTAAACAAAATAAATACTTATATTCAGAGAGTATGCATTAAATTAATTGAAACTGACAGTAAAAACTTGACATTGTTAAAGGAAATTCATTAAAGAATAAAATAAAATAAAATAAAATATTTCCGTAAAAATATTAACAGTGGGATTAAAATGCTGGAAATTCAGCTTTGCAATCACATGAATAAATGAAATGCTAAAAATATTCTTAAATGCAAATTGTTATTTTAAATGATTTATAGTGTATTTATATATATATATATATATATATCAAATAAATTGAGCACTTGTGAGCAAAATGCACTCATTTAAAAAAAAGAAAAAAAAAAGAAGAAGAAATAAATTTAAATAAATCCAAGCATCCAATAAATTAGGTAGTGTAGAAAATGAACCAACACAAAAAATTTTATTTCTTTTTAAAAAATCCTTTTTTAGATGTATTTGTTTAAGGAAGCCTTCACAAATCATTTTGAGGAAGCATTGACTGCCTTAAATTACTATTACATTTAAAAATAAATTTAAATTACATTATTTAAAAAAAATATTTATTTAATATAGTTTCATTTTAAAACCTTTTGCATTTTAAAAAACTTTGCAATTGTCACGACTAGGCCTCACGTATGTGTTTTTTTCATTCCTTTTCATAAACCACCCACCGGAGTCTGAAAATCGCAGGTTGCCATTGAAATATGATGAGGTCACAGTATACATGAGATCCAATTTCGCAGTTGGAGCAGCTCACAATAAAGTAAACAGACATAATTAGGAAGGGTGGAAAATACCATTCTAAATCAGAATCCATTGACGCTCTGCTCAAATCCGGGCCTGTATTCTGTAAAAGCTCCAGGCCAGACAGAGATCGGAAGGGCAGACGGGACTTCATCTGTGGTGAGTAATGCTCAAGTAGGAGTGGGAGGGAACGAGAGACAGCGAGAGTACAGTGCTGAAGCAGAGTGTGTGAGAACAGCCGAGTTCTGGATGACCCGTGACGGAAGTCTCGCCCACTCGCTCTACAGCAAGTGGGCAGCAAGCCTGAGACGGACGCTACTCACACACACACTCCTGCTCTGTGACATCAGTGTATGCATTCCTATGTGACAGAACGATGTAAAATACACCAAACATTATATAAGATCATATATACAGTACACTCACTATAGTCCATTTATTAATAGATGCTCTTGATCAACCTGTTTTTAAGCAGCATGTCAAAGGACAGCATCATTTTTTTTTTATTATTATAGGATAAGGTTTTGTTGAATTGCATTTTCGTTTTTTTAAGCTACAGTAAAACACAATGGTGTTGATGACTTAAAATCACTTTAGAAGAGACCAGATCTAAGAAATAAATAAAACTGTCATAGATAATTCATGTAGCTTACTCATCATTATACTAAAATATATTAGACATGGGGAAGTTGTTTTATTGCTAACTAAAACTATTAAAGATGTAATCTGTATATTAAATAATATAATAATGAATTATGTATATATACCGTGAATATATATATATATAAATATACATATATATATATATGAATAAAAAGTGACAGATTTTTCCTATTTGGGTAAATAATAAGCATTCTTTTATGGCTTTATAGCATATGCTGAATCTTAGTCTCTTTTAAAAAGAGAAAGTGACACATTCATTTGAATGCAGTAGATGAGGTGTGTTATTTCCGTCTGGCCTACACACACACACACACGCGCACGTATGGCTAGCTGATTTCCTCAGAAAAGTATAAATAGCTATGCATTCCCTGCACCTGGGAGTGGGTCTTCATCCTTGAGCCTCAGAAATTGGCCCACAGATTGGTATCCAAAGGTCAGGACTTTTGCTTTGCTTCCGTTATCAGATGAATTTTTTGTCATTATTAGGTCAGCTTCAGACTCATGGCTTCATTTGAAACTCATTCTTGATGTTTAAGAGAGAGGAGATGCAGGAGAATGACAATATCACTCTTTAAAGTCAAAACGTCAGCTCTTGCTTTAATCGGGTCTGTTATGTAACATTAGAAAAATGGCATCAGGTGTAGCGGTACAAATTCAAACTGGAGGACACCTCCCGAGGTTTCAGGTCGCACCCTGCACCTGTCGCCTGCCACATAAGTGCACGCACCCCGGTTAAACATTAGCTTGTGACCTACATAAACACCCAGTGTGTGTGAGGAGGAAGTGTGTGTTTGTTAATTCTGTGACCTATAAATATTTACACTCTTTTTCAGACTTTGTCACGTTTGTCCTTGGAGATGTTCTGTGCATTTGTAGCTAGCCGTGTGCATAGCTCTGTTTTTGCTCACGGCTCTCTTGGTTACCGTCAACTCCGAACAGCCTCACAAGACACGAGCAGACGCACACGAGTGTAATGAAGCACAACAGGTGTGAGTGCTATTACTCAACAGGCATGTGAGCGTGCGTCTAAAGCTGACCTCGGCTGTATTTACATCCAGCTTTTTTAAAATAGCCTAGCCTAGCCGCATAAAATAATATCCATGGAAAAAAACTGTGCATGTATAAAATGAATTTTCATTTAATATAAATTATTTAATTAATTTTAATTTAATTTAAAATAATTAAATATATATATATATATATATACATACACACAATAAAAAATACAAAAATAATAATAATAAAATAATTAAAAAAATATATATATATATATATATATTTTTAACAGTTTATTGAAAAACAACCTGTCTAATACAGACGGTTTTTACGGTTTCTAAGAAAAACACCTGTGTCTTCAGCACAAAAAAAAAATACATTAATTAAATAAATATATACATATAGAGAGTCTTTAGAAAAATCTTATTACTAACTATATTAAAGTTATTCCTTTATTTACTTTATAAAACCTCAAGTAAAATATTTGCAGCTCAACCTAAAGTGAAATATTATAATATTATATTAAAAGGACATTTACTTGCTTACAGAATGCATGAAGTCAATTGTTTCCTTCAGAGAAATCTGCCTTTTAAACAGGTTTAACCCCCCTCTGTCTCTTATTATTATGGTCTGGCTCATGCGGCATCTTAGCTCTCTAATGGATTTAGTAAGTGCGCTCAAAGTCCTTAAGTTGAAGCTTGTATGTGCGTGTCGTATTGCAGACTTTCCTTCAGCTGCTGTTGAAGTGTGAAGGACATCTCCACGCATCCCCAGCCGCCGCCGTGCGAGCCGTTCCCGTGGTTACGAGGCCGGGTGGGCACAACGGCAGTGATTGAGCTTGCGCTTATAAATAGATCTTACATAACATCCTCTTATTGATGCCAAGAGCTCGGAGAGACGAGAAGGGGATGGAGGGAGGGAGGCGGTTGCTGCTTGACCTTTTGCTTCATGCGCTGATGCTGCTATTAGCCCACGTTTACCTGCCTATGCAGAGTCTACTTCCTGTCAAGTCTTGGCTGGTCACCTTGCCTGGATAGACTGGTTGCTGTATAATGAGCTGACAGACTGTAGTCAAAATACGATGGGTTCAGTAGACAGCCTTTGCTGGTAATTAAAGACCATTTGGCATTGGCATGAACATTAATTCCCATGATGCAGAGCTGAATTTTCAGCATCACAACTCTCTTCAGTGTCACATGATCCCATTCTAATATGACGATTTGCTGTTCAAGAAACATTTTTTATTGTTAGATTGCAGTGTTTGCAGTAAAAATCTTTTGTAACATTATTAATTAATTGTGTGTAGGGGTTTGTCCTTGACGTCATCAGCTCATGATACAGCCACTTGTTCATTTCCCACATGCAGTATGTTTATTTCTTACATGCATTTTGAAGACCCATGTGCGTTTGTGTCATGCAGAAGAAGGCAAATGTGTCTGTTAGTGCAGCGAGCTGATTGTATGCAGCTTGTACAACAAACACAAACTTGCACCAATTCCAGTTTTGCCAGTAACATGATTCACAGCACATTACTAGTGATAGGAATGAGTATTAAAAGCTTAAATATTCAGAAGTGACAGTAGTATTTGATGAGCACATATATATATATATATATATATATATATATATATGTTCTTATATTATTTTTTTTGTTTCCTTTATATTATATATTTTTTTAGAAATGACAGAAACATTGAAACATTGATAGGATTTTTTAAATATTTAATATTTAATTCTGTAACTTTAAGATATTTAATTCATTTTTTATTTCTATTTTATATTAATTTCCTTATTGTATTCATAACATTCATTATATTTATTATTTGTAACATTTAATTCTAATTTATTATTATTATTATCATTAGGTATATATGTATTTGTTTTTATATATGTATAATTTTCACTAGATACATTTTATTTGGTTTTTATTATTTTATATTTGTTTATTTTTATATTAAAATTATTTTATATTAAAATTCTTAGGTATTCAGAAATGACAGCAATATTTGATGAAGAAATACAATTTCATATTTATTTATGTAACTGTAAGAAATTGTATTTATTCACTCACTTTTCAAAAATTTCTGTTTTCTACACTTTTTGTATTCATTGTTCATTTTGAACATTTATTTCTTATTATTATATTTATATAATTTTTAGTTATACATTTAATGTATACATGCGTAAATAAAAAAATATTATACATTATTAATTAAGGATATAATGCTTATTACTTTTATAAACCAGGCTAAAATGCACATGCTACGGTGGTCCCTGCTCCGTTTTCATCCACTAAGGGATCCCTGGCCTTAAAGTACTTTGACGACTCCCATCTAAAACACCTAGAAAACACTATTTTCCCAACCGCTCCACTGTTTCTTTGTTTTCCTGGACGTGCGTCATGTGGTAGTCAGGTGTTGACATGTTTACTGCGGCATCGCATCTGATGTGGCCGTCTTGTTTATAAGAGCAGTCATGAGACTTGCACATTTGAATGCTGTAATGCTATAAACTCTGTTTCTCCTCCGCTCTGGGCTCTTACATAACCTGTTGATTTGCTTCGCATTTGAATCTCTCGGAACGATTGGCTGCATGTCAGGACTGCCTTCAATTAACTCGAGCGAGGAGCATTTAACAAAGAGGCCGTTTACAGAAAGAGCTTAATTTTTTTTTTTTTGACGTTGTCCGATGACGTCCCGAGGATGAGCTGGAGCAGATGAATCATTTTTTAAGTACGTCTCATTGTGTGTGTGTGTGTGTGTGTGTGTGTGTGAGCCACTGTGGGTGTGTTGCATTTCTCATTTGCTCGCTGTTTGTTTGAATGAGGCCTGAATGACTGAGTTCACTGTTAACCTGGAAAGAAGGCTGGTTATGTAACAAGCTTTCAAAACTGCCCTAGAATTCGGCTGATAAGTCCGCGCCCTCCCTCCTTGTGTCGCGCATCACACACTCGCTCCGTGCCTGTTTGGCTCCAGAAAAGTAGGGCAGGATTTTCCTCTGCGCTCTTCTCCCCTCCTTTTTTCTCCCCTGTCGTCCTGTGCGAGCGTGCATGAGCAGTCCTCCACCACTCAGCTGATTACTGACTTATGTAAGGAAAAAAAAAAAAGATACGAGTGAAAGTAGGACAGGATATACCAGAGAAAAACACTACATAACCAGCGGGACACTTTTATTCATAGAAGGAGCTGAAAGTTTTCCTTTAGGATTTAGTTTGGAATGCTGTATTCCTGAAACACGGTTTATTATCAGTACCTCATTTTGTATTCATAAGCAAATCAAAGCATTATTAGGGTTTTCATTTCTGCGAAATGTGTCCTTGTTTGTGTGAATGTGTGGACTTGTGCCAGGCTTGTAGCGCTCGGGACGGTGTTGGAGACAGATGGTGTAAAATCAGGTGAGCTGAGGGAGGCACTCTAGGTTATTTCCTTGGTAATTGCTCTGTGTGTGTGTGTGTGTGTGTGTGTGTCGGGTCGCTCAGAGAGGGTTATGTAACGGCAGTGGTGTGAGTCTGGTTGGCAGTAAACAGGGTGGAGGGGAGGGAGGGACGTGAGAACTCTACTGAGGAGCATGGCTGCTGGTTTAACTCCTTGTGCGCTGGCGCAGGAGTGACACACACAAATCTGAATGTTTAACTGGAGGAGAATATTCCTGGATTATTTGAGGTTATATGGAAGTATACAAGAGAAATGCGATATATAAAATGTATTAAATATAAATGATTATAATGTATAAATGTAGTATCTAAAAATATTAGTAATATTTATTATATTAGTAAAAATATTTGTTGTTATAAATTAAACCATTTTATTTGTGTTTATTTATGAATAATTTGTGCATATATGTCTGTGTGATTTGTATGTAAAGTTTAAAGTTAATTCTAGGAACAATAAATAAGGATACGATTCTGTGTGTACATAAATGTATAAATAATTTATTTAATATTATTTATAATTGTTTAAATAAAAATTGTTTTTATGTACACTAAGTATATTAGAACTTTGTAACTTTATAATATAAAAAATTGTATGCATTTTTTACAGTTATATGCATATAATTGTATATACTTTGTTTAATATTTAATATTTTTATTTATGATTTTTTTTTCATAAAATATGATTTTAGCATCTTTGCATATGTATATATTTAATATATTATTATTTTGAATAAATGTTTCCATACACAGAAATATATATATTAAGAGTATCTTTACATGTGTGAGTATTTAGTATTTTATTTTAATTGAAGAAATTTCTTTTTTATATATTCATGCTATTAATTTTTTTTTCATGTTATTTGTATGCAAAGTTTGTTTTATGCCGCACCATAGGAGACAGCCCAATTTTTATTTATTTTTATTTGGTGCAGCATGAAAAATATATATATATATATATAATTGTATTATGTACTGAAAAAATAGTATCGTTGTCCTTAAATTTGTATTTATAATATAATATATATTAAGAATGTGTTTATATATATATATATTTTTTTATTAAATATTTATACACACACATGTACAGTATATGTGTGTGTGTGTGTGTGTGGTACTCATGCGTACATACATAATCTTTCATAAAGATAACATACATTTAAGATAAAAAAAAAAATATATATATATATATATAAAAAAAAATTGTTTTAGTCAAATTCTAAATTAATTTAAAATGCATGTTTTATGAAGTTTTGAATAGAATAATTGCTTTCACTTATTTGTGTGATTTGTGTTTGGATGACATAACACCAGACACTAAACAATTGGAATTAGTTATGATTTGAATTCTGAATTCTTTTAATTCTGGAGGTGAGAGATGGAGATCATGAAAAGCTAAATTATGACTCTTATTGATGCAACAATTTACAATAACTTACCTTTTTTATTCATTTACTTTATGCTAACTCTATTTTGTTCTTTTTACCTCAATCTCCTCCTTATCCCTCCAGCGGTCGTTTTTCTGCCGTCTGACAGGCGACAGTAAATCAGAGAAGTTCTTCAAAGTGTTTTATGAGCGGATGAAGCTGGCCCAGCAAGAGATCAAGGCAACTGTAACGGTGAACACCAGCGATCTGGGCAGCAAGCGCAAAGACGAGGACACCAACGACAAGGACAACCAAACACGCAAGAAAGGTCATTCCTCAGCACTCCCCACCATAAACTAAACACACAACCACTACACATGACTGTAACACATGTAAACAAATACATTCCTCCTTCCATTCCTCCTTTTTTCAGTCAAGGAGGTTGCTGTAGTGACCGAGGAAGTGCGAGAGCAGCTTGTTGAAGCTTCTACAGCCACAAAGAAGGCCTTCACCGCTTACCGAAGGGAGGCGGACGCAGAAGAGCATCAGAATGTGTCGGAGGGGCAGAGCAGCACAGGAGAGAAGAACCAGGATGACAACGAGATGAGCGTACTCATAACCATCATGCAGCCAATCCTGCGCCTCCTGCAGCTGCTTTGTGAAAACCACAACCGTGAACTGCAGGTTAGCCACCGTACTTGAGATTATTTGGGGAAAAAGTTTCCCAAATGTTTCTAACTAAAAGCGTAGCTTGTCTAGCTTCTCTAAGCAGCTCTATTTATGAGTGGTACCTGAATAGATCATATTCATTCAAATTATCATGAAATCTTTTTTGCTAGTTATGCACCCACACTCTCAGATATAAAAGCTGTCAAAAAAGGTACATGTTTGTACCTCAATGGTCTGTTTTGGTACCTAAAAGATACATATTAGTACTTAAAGTTTATATTTAAAGTAACCTAATACTGTAGGTACAAAAGTGTACCTTTTGAAAAATTACATTACATCACCCAGTAGATTTTTACAGCAATACAAAATAAATATATACAGAAACCAAAATAATGAATGCATTTTAGTTAATACTGAAAATTATCAGTTGTAAAGTTCAAGTAAAACTGATTGTTTATGTTTTCGTGAAGCATTTCATGCTAGTTTCACAGTTAGCTTATCATTAACGGTTTTATAATGATTTCCTTGCTTACCTAATGTTTGTATTTTTAAACTTTTATATAACCCCATCCTGCATGATTACATCATATACATTTGTTATAATTTTACCCTTTCGGATCTGACATTCTCAAAAAATACATATAAAAGGAATTAGAAAAAGATTTATGACTCCCGATTGAATCTAAATCCTATACCATACTATGACTATTATATATTGATTGTCTGTGCTTCCTCTAGCTCTAATATGACTTATAAAAACAAAAGCATGTCCCTCATATCCTGTTTTCTCATTTGTTCCCTAGAACTTCCTTCGCTGTCAGAACAACAAAAACAACTACAACCTGGTGTGTGAGACGCTGCAGTTTCTGGATTGTATATGTGGCAGCACTACAGGAGGTCTGGGGCTGCTGGGGCTCTATATTAACGAGAAGAACGTCGCTCTCATTAACCAGACTGTGGAGAGCCTGACAGAGTACTGCCAGGGGCCTTGCCATGAAAACCAGGTGAACCCAACACATCCACACACTTCCTCATCCATCCTTTAAAGGAATAGAGTACCCGGAATTAAATTAATTTACTCTTATTTACACACACCATAAAAGCTTCATTATATTATTTTATAAACAAATGATTCTGAAGCATAATGCTAATGGTTTCTATGATTTACTCTTCTTAAGCTTATGGTGCTTTTGGTAGCTCTAGATTTTAGAAATAATCATTCGGGCAGGCTTGATTAATTCATTGATTCCTTAGTGAATTGGATTTGTGAGTCCATTCTTGTCTCTTGAACTCAAACCTGAGGAGCGTAAATGATACCCGTATTTTCTTTTTTGGGTTAACAAACACTTTTAAGATTATGCAAGCTTAGAATACCCAGTATTATCTGCTCAAAATGAGTTTTGTACTAGGCATTATGCAACTTTTCTAACTTCATAGGACATTCACAATGGGACTAATTATTATTGTCCTACTTTTCTAAGAGGACATTTAGTGTACTTGTATGACGACAGTGTGCTTTTGTCCTGTAATGATTAGATGATTAGTCTCCCACTGAAGCACTCTGTTTCAGTCCTGTAATTGCTTAATTGCAGGTTGATTTTCAAATTAAACATTTGGGAGTGTGTGTGTTTTTTTCCCCATATCATTTAGCCTTTAAAGGAACAATCCAATATTTTTGGGAAATAGTTAAACATTCGAGCTTTACCATTTTTGAATCCATTCAGCCTGAGCATGTTTACAGAAGCAAACTTTCTTGATGCCAAAATGAGAGTATAGTTCTTAGCCATATCGGCCTGGAAAATTGATACCTTTAATATCCCGTCAGTCTTAGTGCACAATATAACTACAGAGGAATGCAATATTTAAATGGGAAAAACATCCAAACTCTTTGGTCATTTTTATGCGTGACGCTAATGGTCTAATCAGATTCAATGATCTATGCTAAGCTGCAGCAAAAAGTGCTGCCGCCAGACCTGGAGACATGATGAATGGATTAAAAAATGGTAAAACTCAACACTTTAACACTAGGGGAGTTGGAAAATGAGCCTATTTTCAAAAATAGTGGAGTGTTCCTTTAAAGGCTCAATGCTGTAGCTTTTTCTGTAGATGTGACTATAATACAATACCATTAAAAGGTTTTGGGTCAATTATGTTGATTTTGATTTTGTTGTTATTTTTTTAAATAGAAATTCTTAATAAAACTTCATTAAATGAATCTTATGGGACAAAAACAAATTTTTTAAGAATCCTAACAAATTCTGCCTTAAATCCTAACAAACGAATGTATAATGGTTTCTATGAAAATATTAAATATTAATTTTCATCATTGATAATAATATTTCTTGAGCAGCAAATTGGGATATTAGAAAGATTTTTGAAGATCATTTGACTCTGAAGACTGGAATAATGGCTGCTGAAAAATCATATTATAAATTAAAGTGAAAACAGTTATAATATTTTAAACCTTTTTTTTATTGTTGATAGTCTTACCACTACACCAAACTTCGAATGGTGGTGTACATTTAACATATTTTCCCTTGTTCAGAACTGTATTGCCACACATGAATGTAACGGCATTGACATCATCATCGCTCTCATCCTCAATGACATCAACCCACTGGGAAAGAAGAGAATGGACTTGGTCTTGGAGCTTAAGGTGTGACCAAACTTCCACAGCATTATGTAGTTTTCGCTTCAGTCCAAAACAATTGACGTGAAAGGTCTTTTTGTTACAGAATAATGCCTCAAAACTGCTGCTTGCCATCATGGAAAGCCGCCACGACAGTGAGAACGCAGAGAGAATCCTGTATAACATGAGGCCTAAAGAACTGGTGAATGACACTTTGCATTGAAAACACATCTTTTTCCTGTTCCTGTGGACAGATTGTTTTTGCATATGGTGGCAGATCTACTGTCATTATTGAAATCTTCGGTTGGTGTACAGGTGGAAGTGATCAAAAAGGCCTACATGCAGGGAGAAATTGAAGTTGAGCACAACGATGATGATGAGAATGGTGAAGAAGAGCATGCCGCTTCTCCACGAAATGTGGGTCACAACATCTACATCCTGGCCCATCAGGTGACGCAAGCACAAATATGCACTTACACACACTTTGACTGCGTTCACTGTATCAGATGTCTGGATTATATCACCGTCTTCCCCTCCCCCGTGTGCTTCAGTATAGATTTCTGCCTATTCACATAATTATCTGGGTCAGCGTCAGAGGATCTGTTATGTAACTACGTTAGGAATGGTGCAGCTTTTGCTTTTGTCATTCGTCCCTCCAAATGACACTGTTTGGCATCAGGGATTTGTGAATGAAAAGACCTGAGAACAAAAAGTACATTAGACAAGGCCCTTGATTCAGTTTTACCTAAATAATAGAGAAATAGGCTTTTGCAGGTTGAGGCTCAAAAGGTCAGTCTGTAATTGCAGCAACAAGTAATCCATTTCTGCGCTGGCTGCACTGGTGTTTTTTCAAACAGGCTTTATTTGTTCACTGCTGGGCTTTGACCCTCGGTTGTTGTCGTAATTGGGCCATTGTGAGAATATTGAATGCGGCTATTTCATGGCCATTTAGTTGGTGAAGGAGATCAAATAGTGAAATAATATTAAAAATGTATTAAACAAGATGCGTTAACGCATTTATTTTTTCACACAAATATGCAAAAAGTAATAAGTAGGTAATCATATTATAAGCATATTATTATTAATATTATAACTTGCAATTCTGACCTAATAACTCGCACATGTAAGTTTATATCTCACAATTGCAAGAAAAAAGTCGCAGTTACCTTTTTTTTATATTAACATTTTATTAAATAAATAAATAAATAAATAAAAAATATATATATATTAGTATTTCAGTAATCCAAGTATTTATAGCTTTACAAATAAGAATGCACCAATGCTTACAATTTAAGCTTGAAAGACTTTTGTGTTGTAGTTGTGACAAAGTGTTATTTAAGGCTTTAGATTGGTATTTGCCTGAGGTTTGGGTGGCATGATTGCTATGGTATATTATACGATTAGGAATGAAACTTTTTATGCGAACAGTACAGAACATTTGACATCATATCCCGAAACATTCATAGATTAGGTATTACATTAATTAACAGTAACCTACCTATTGGACAGTTATGAGCTCACGAATGCGCTCTTCAGTTCAAACCAGCATTTCTCAGACAGGCGTTGGCTTTCGCTGAGTGTAAAGTGTGTTATGAGCAAAACAACGAGGCCAGATGGGTCATTGCAAAATACATACACTGTCACAATGAAAACAAATGCATCCCTTTTTCCACATACACCCACAGCTTGCCAGACACAACAAGGAACTCCAGGCCATGCTGAAGCCAGGAGGGACGTACGGAGAGGGTGATGAAGCTTTGGAGTTTTACGCCAAACACACAGCCCAAATTGAGGTCAGTGGTGTCCATCTATGGTCATCATTACGGATCCGACATCCGTAGACTTGAGCACACAAGCATTTCTGTTACTTTTATTTGTTAGTTGAAAAACCTTGACGTTAATGCTAGGGACATGAAGCAGTCCTACCAAAGAGATCAGATTTTCAATTTCCATGTGGCAAAAAATATTAACTTACCTTAAAACCTTAACTGTTGTGTAACACAGCAACAGAAATAAAAAAGACCTATTCCGTGCTATTGTTTGTTCATATACAACTGTTATCGCAATATGTTTATCTTCAAGGCTTACTCCACCCCAAAATGAAAATTTTGTCATTATTCCCATGTTGTTTCAAACCCATAAAAGCTTTGTTCATTTTTGGATTGAGTTTTCTTTCTATACAAAAAGTATTCTGTATTCTCATAATTTGATAACATTACTCCACCAATGGCAGATGGAGTATTCTGATGATGTCTTTCATACTTTTCTGGGCCTTGACAGTGTTATTTACTTGGCAGTCAATGGGACAGTCACAAGCCTCCCAGTTTTTATCCACAATATCTTAAATTGTGTTCAAGACAGAAGCTTTTACGGGCTTGGATTGACATAAGGGGTAAGCGATTGACACAATTGTCATTCTGGGTTGGAATAACCCTTTAAAGGGAAAGTTCACCCAAAAATGAAAATTATGTTCTTAATTATAGTTAATGACAGAGTTTTTACTTTTGGCTGAACTGTCCATTTAAATAAGTAGCTTTATCTCCTGTTTAATTTTGTCACATAAATTCACCTTAACCAAACAGAAAGCTGCATGGGTTAACATTTTTTTTTTTGAAGCAATACCGTCCCACCAGGAAAAAAACTAAAACTGTAATCACCTCCACCAAAAAGAGTCTTCACAAATGTAACACCTACAGCCAACCTAGACATCCTGCGACATTGCTTGTTTTCTCTTACAGATCGTCCGCCTGGATCGCACAATGGAGCAGATCGTTTTTCCTGTCCCTAACATATGCGAGTTCCTAACCCAGGAGTCCAAGCTCCGTGTCTATTACACCACAGAGCGCGATGAGCAGGGCAGCAAGATCAATGACTTCTTCTTGCGCTCTGAAGATCTCTTCAATGAGATGAACTGGCAGAAGAAGCTGCGAGGTACTCAAGAGGCCACTGGTAACGCAAACTCCGTGCCTTGTGCGTGCGCACTCCCTTCCTCTATAACCTAGTAAGCTGCTTTACACACCCTCTCCAATCCCAGAGTGTCCAGGGACCCATCAGGGCTTGCATGCCTCACCCTGACCCCCTCAAGCCCGGGCAGTGGGGAGGGGGTGTAAATGGTAACTTATGTAAGATAGATAAGATAAACCTATAACTAAAAATTATGTTTAAGTTTGCTTAAGATTTTGGTTTAATGTGTGCTTGAGGGTTTGAGAAACAAGGAGAAACGATGGATCAGGGAGCATGACCAATCCCAAACAAACACACATGGCGGCTTACATCACAAAAGCTGATTACGGAAATAAGCTAAGCGAGGGACCAAATAAACAAATAATGGCAAAAATAAATTCTTTAACCCATTTTCCACCAACCGGGTGACCAATCTGGAACCATTTGCAAGTAGTACAGTAGCTTTACACCAGGCCTTAAAACTTGCTGGCTTTAATGCCTGCTTGAACCAAAAACCGATGTCAGGGTTGGTTGATGGCCACACTGAATGGCTGTGTCAATGTATTAGAATATTAAAATACCAAAAAAGGATAATCAGAGGAACCAAAAAAGTATTACATTAACCAGAACCCATGCACTTTTGACTGTTGCATTAAGGGAATTTGTTGATCAAATTTCGAAAAATCTATTTCTGTGGAAAACTCTTTCGAAAGGTGAGGCAAACCTGGTAGAAAATGGGTTGTCTGGAAAAAGAAGAATTCTCAGACAGGAAGAGTGAGGTGAACCGCAATAACAAGATAAAACCTGCAAGATAAGAATCAAAACTGTGTCAAAAAGCAAATCGACAGACGGAGGGACTTGCGACAGCTATTTGTTGCATGGGAGATTTGACCACAGTTCTTATTTGTATCTTTGAATCTTTTGGTCATGAGTTAAAAAGGAGGGTGTGAATAAAAAGGAGGGTGTGAATTCCATGTTAGTAATGAACCTTTAATAAAGACATGTGAAGGTTTTTATCAGGCTGAATCAAAGTAGAAGCAATGTTCCATTGCCGCAACCCCAAGTCATGGGTGTGATGGCCTGTGTGTGAAAGTCCCCTCCTCCAGTTCCTCTTTTCAGACAAAAACCCCCTGTCAAAATAGCCATAGCTTAGAAACTAAATCCTCCAATTAGACTCCTCAGAGAGTCACGGTTCAAAACAAAGGTGGCGGTTGAGGTCAGCCAGCTCTCGTATATGGTTTGGCCACACTAAGAGACCCTTTGAACCCTTTAGTCTTGTTCTAGGTTTTTGGTCAAAAATCTGAGGTGCGTGTGGTGAAATTGTTCATCTCTGCAAAACTGACCAAACAATCCCTGTCTTCAATACGTTTAATTAAGAATAACATTGTTTAACTTAACTAAAGAAGAACTTTTTGAAGGAATAGCATTGGACGCTGCCATGATTGGATGTAATTGGAAATGCACATGGTCAGCTGGATCACATTTGTGCTTGAGGCCATTTAGAATTGGTCCTTAAGATCGCCATGGAAACTAACTCATAAACGTCTTTGTGTTGTGTAGAAGGCAGCAGTAGAATGACATAATGCAATCAATTGCCTAAAAAATCAAATAAAAGATGAGCAGTAATGCATGGAACTTGTTAGTGACATCTGTTATTTCATCTCGGCAGGCCTTGTTGTGGTACATGAGATTTTTTTTTTCTTCGAACAGTGCATTACATTGTTTTGTATGAACAGGTGAAAATAAACAGTTTCATTTTCTGACCTATCAAATTCAAAGAAAATTACAAAAATAATGATTTAAAGCAAGTGATCCTGCTTTAAAATTCATGCAGTTGGTTTAAACAAATACTATGTCAGTACTCCAGATGTTTCTCATGCTGGCACAGAACTTACACACTTGGAAAAAGGGCTTGTTTGAATATTAGCAAATGCTTTTAAATGAAATCTGTCAGTTTGTTTTTGTGCCAGAACCATGTACAGTATGTGGAGCTCTGACATGGTGTGCATCAGGGGCATAGTATTGGACTCTTTTAGTTTTGTCATAGCAACTCTAAAAAAGGTACAAATTGTGCTGTATTGATGATGTTTCTTAATGTTTGGAATTGAGTTTTTCTGAATTGCTGCCTCCTCCAGCTCAGCCCATCCTGTACTGGTGTTCCCGTAACATGTCCTTTTGGAGCAGCATCTCCTTTAATCTCGCCGTCCTCATGAACCTTTTGGTAGCATTCTTCTATCCATTGGAAGGAGTGCGCGGAGGTAAGGTTATTTTATATTTTGTATGTTTGTCTTGAAATCCAATACAAGTGTAATTAGTTTTGTTTTTTTTCCGCACGTATGAAATATATAGAAAATATGGAACACTTTCTATAAAGCCTGTATCTATAATACATTATAAGTATGTTATAGGGAATGCATAATGCATTATAATATGTTGTGATTCATCTCATGAATATTCATAAGAACAGTTTTAATGTGTTCGAATATTTAATTATTTGTGCTTATAACTTTTAAGAGTATGATAATGTATAACACGCCATAAACGCAGTACTTCTCAATTATTATATAAGTCTCATATCTCGCCATTTTACTTATGTTACTTAAAGTGGACAAATACCACTTATAAATAATAACAATAACAATACTAAATATATGCTTACACTTATTGATGATTCCTTAACAGGCATACGGAGTATAGGATACTTTGCAAGTATATTACCATTCTACCTACCCTACCTAAGTCTACTAATACTCTTAGGTTTATATAATAAGCATGGTATTTTTTTCAGTTGAAAGTATAGTTCATAATAGGCTCAAATAACACTCAGCACTCAACCACTAAAAAGATGCTGTAAGGTACTGTGCAGATCTTAAATACACAATGTCAAGATTTATATAATTCATTATAAATTAAGATTTAATTTGGTTTTCTTTGTGTGTTATAAATAATCATACTCTTTTAATCACAAATAGGTAAATATTGTGATGGATTAATTGTTTATTCATGAGATGTTTTAACACATAATACAGTGTTTTTATGATGCATTCATTATAATGCCTTAAGAATACTCTTACCATATATTATAAATACGGGATTCATAGAAAGTTTTACCGGAAGTTTTTTTTTTTTAAAGTTAGATCTTGTATTAGTGCTCTGTAATTGTTTGAATACCAACCACAACTTTAATCAAACTTGCGTGCATTGCTAGAGCACAGACTGCTGTTTTCATGGAAGTAAGTGAGTGCATTCAGTAACAGATGCAGGAACTTGACACTTTACTGACCTACTTTCAGCACATACAGCCCCTGAAAGACATAATTTGGCCTACATAACAAAGCTCCAACAAAAGCGCTGCTGGCCTTTCTTCTGTCGTAACATATCTCCAGTCATTCTGAATAATTTGATCCCCTCCACTTACTTCAGTAGCGTATGCTTTTATTATTGTCTTTTTAATAAAACACATGTTTATTCCACATAATCAATGAATTACTGTATCAATTCTATAAAATTATATTTTAATTTATTTAATATATTTTAATATTTATTGTCAAGATTGGGTAAATGGTTGATTAAAATATATATATATATGTTTTTATTTATTTATTAGTTATTTATTTATTTTTTCAAATTTGAGTAAAAATAAAGCTAATATACAGATACACACACACCCTGGAAAGCATTTCTGATCCAAAAGTGTGTGTGTTCTTTAAGAGGTGTCAAAACGATCGACATAACTTTTGTTCATTAACCTGGTTATTGATCTTGCCCTCTTATCTGAGATCATGTCACCTGACTCCGGCTCTCACACTCACACTATTTCCCTAATCTCATAAGCTGTTAAGACTGTTTGTCCATCTCCTCCCTGCTCTTTCTCATCAAAAAAGTGTGTTTGTGTACATTTCGAAGGAATACAACTCCTGCTTATGTCAGAGCTGAGATTTGACCCCAAAAACAGACCCAGATAAAGTCAAAAGACTGGCGGTTGCTTCATTCTTACGTCACAGCTTAAGCACCTGCTGCTTGTTCAAATTTGTGATCAGTATCATCCTAATGTAAGCAATGTTTTTGTAAGTACATATGAGTAATATATATGAGCCTTTCTGTGTTTCTTTCGTTCTTTTGTGTTGTGTTGAGCATTGATTGGCCAGTCATTGTGACTGGCATAAGTGCCACATTGTGAACTGGCATAAACTCTGCATTGTTCAGGCTGGGGTCAGGCTCCAAGGGCTCTTTTGTTTTGGGACTTTCCCTTGCTCAAAGTGCACATGAGGGATTGGGCCTTTAATTGAAGTCTCTAAAACAAAAGCCTCCTCTGGGAGCCCAAAACACACTGAACTACAGCTCTGGTAGATACTCAGTATATGTCACGATTTGAAATGCAAACCAATAAAAGCTGATAAAGGGCATGTTAAAGGTGGATTCGAAATATTGTCTTTGCGATAAACATGGTTGTGTAACAATCAGTAAGCTGACAAAAGTATTTATCTGTTATCTGTTAAGTCTGTTTGATATTTAACAGAGAATTATAAAATTATTTCAGTTGTTCATTTTCCTTTACCGTCTGTTTCCTCAAAGATTTTACAGTTGCATGTGCTATAGCAAGGATAACTGTATATAAAAGACTAGTTCACTCAAAAAGGAAAATTCTGTCATCATTTACCCTAATGTAATTCCAAATCTGTATTAATTTCTTTTTTCTTGTTTTGAAGAACTTTTTGGTCCCACTTTATATTAAGTGTCCCTAACACCTGTGTACTTCCATAGTAACTATATGTGTATGTAGTTTGTAACCACAGTGTAAGTACACACCGTTACAGAGTATCTACAGCTGTAATATTTCTGTAACTACACACATGTAAAAACCCTCAGAATGGTGTAAGTACAAATGTGTAACAGCACTTTTTGGTAAATAAAGTGTTAGACTTTATATTAAATAGACAATTGCTCTGGATTTATCATGTAATTACTCTGATGTTACACAGCAGCAGGCAGTAACTTAGGCTTTATATATAAATTGTGGTTGGTGTCCAGAATGTTACACTTTATATTAAGTGGGCAGTTCCTGAGAAGTTACCATGTAGATACACTGGTATACCAACTTCACCAACTCCACCCACTTTTCATATCCCTAAACCTACCCAACTACACCCTCTGATCACCCCCTGTTCCAGTTATTCTTATACATACTGCTGTGTAGTTATGTAACGTAGCTATGTAATTCCTGTTACATGACTACTTAGTGAAGTTAAAAAAGTGTTGTTACCAATGTCCTGTTACACTTTTTACTTACACATACTGTACCATTCTGAGGGTTGTTACATGTGTGTAGTTACAGACATATTACAGCGCTAGATACTATTTAGCAACCTTTACGTACACTGTGGTTACATACTAGATACACATCTAGTTTCTATGTAAGTACACAGGCATTAGGGACACTTGATATAAAGTGGGACCAAAACTTGCAGTTGGGTCACAGGGTTGAACATATTAGTAAAGGCCTATAATGCGTTTTTTATAGTTATGCATTCTTGGTTACAATTTATTTTAGGCTCTCTAAACTAGTTGCTTATTAGCATGCATATTACTAGAATACTAGCCATTTATTAGCAGTAATTAAACACATATCAATGCCTTATTCTACATGACCTTATTCTACATCCCTAATCCTACCCAATACCGAAACTTAACAACTACCCTACTAACTATTAATAAACAGCAAATTAGGAATTTATTAAGGGAAAGGTCATAGTCATAGCATTCCCTATGTCGTACCACATTCTTTAATATGTTTGGTTTTTATGTTTTGCTGACACAGCATGATGCATTTATTGTGGAAAAGCACTTTTATCAAAGGTTTCCATATGGCCGTTGAACCTATAACCTCACCTTTACAAGCGCAGATCAAAAGCAGATATGAGAGTGGTACATTTATTGGGTTTAATGTTTATATCAACTTTCAGAAGAGGGTGATCACAAAGCCACAGATTCAAACCACAGAGTTTAAATAGCCCCTAATGCTCTTCCTGAAGATGATACTGGTTTATGGTTGTAAACTGGTGTAATAGAATCATTTAAACATCTTTAATCTGGCTAAATATGTTTGATTGTCCTGCTGGGGTATAGTATAGGGACCGGTTCTCACTACACTCTCAGAAATGAAGGCACAAAAGCTGTTACAAGGTAGGCTACATGTTTGTACCCAAAGGGTCAATTTGGGGACTTTAAAGGTACATATTAATACTTAAAGTGTACATATTTGAGGTACAAAAGTGCACATTTTGAAAAGGTTTGTACCTTTGTACCGATGTTACTTTAGAACAGAGGTGTCAAACTCAGTTCCTGGAGGGCCGAAGCCCTGCAAAGTTTCGTTCCAACCCAGCTCTAATACACATAATACGCAGTTTTGAAGGACTTGCTTAGTTGGATCATGTGTTTAATTAGGGTTGTATCAAAACTCTGCAGGGCTCCGGCCCTCCAGGAATTGAGTTTGACACCCGTGCTTTAGAAGGTATTTTATGTTTTAAAACAGCTTCTGCTTCATAAAAACTATATCATGCTTTTTCTTTTTAACAGATTTAGTAATATTAGTGGTATATTTGCTGTTGTAAAATAAAGAATGAAGCTGTTTTCTCATTATTTCATTCACACAAACAAACTAAATCATCTTTTATAAAGATGTCATAAAGATGTCTCATAAACAGGTTTTTTGGGATGTCTGCAGTTTGTCTTGTTTTCTGTTTGAATTAAGGTGAGAAGGCAGATTGCCCAGCCAAACAGAGCGCACACTGACACCTGGGAGGCATATGACACCTCTTCTGTCACTGTGAGTATGTGTCCCAAAAGTGCACATACACACACATAATTTTTCTTTATCCTAAGCATACTCCACTCACTTTGTAGAGACAGAAAATTTAGACCCTTTTCACAAGACTGTGATGATACTTTTCAACGGTCTTCAGCATTTTTTTTATGTATATACATTTCTAACACTATACTTTTTATTTTCATTAAGTTACAAAAAAACTAATCACTAATGCAAGAGTGTTTCTGTAATGAATAGAGGATGCGAAGGGTGCAAACTCAAATGCAAACAGTGTTCAATTAGAATCAAAGTCAGGGTTACAGAGGTAGATCACCGGCAGACAACATTATCTGAGACAAAGACAGAGGCAGAGTCGAAAAACAAAGCAAAAGGTCAAGATACCGTTAAACAAGGTCCTTGGGGAGAGACAATAGGGAAAGTCCAGATCCAGGCAGAAATCGTCAACAGAAAATCCAACAGACAAAATAGCAAGGTACTAGGAACACAAATTAATTGTAACAACAAACAGTGAATCGTGAACAACACTCAAACAGAGGGGGGTTTTATACAGGTGAAAGTAGGTCAAAGGGCTTTTCCACTACGTGGTACGACTCGGCTCGGCACGGCTCGTTACAGCACGGTACGGCTCAGTTTGGCTCAGTTTGCGCTTCCACTGCAGTTTAGTACCGCTTTAGAGTGGGCGGGATTATTCACGTGTCGTTATAGTT
>JAUCNO010000044.1:4582081-4611124 GCA_032353835.1 Enteromius viviparus
GTAGATGTACATTTCATCATTAACTAATCTCTTATAAATGACTTATAACCATCCGCTATTCTAAAGTGTTACCAAAATATTTCCAAAATTATTTTAAAGTGGAATCAAATTTCACAACAATACAGTTTTTACTTCATTTTTGATCGAATAAATGCAACTTTGGTTAGCATAAGAGAATTCAAGAACATTAGAAAAATTTGAAATTACATTTAAATTAAAAGTAACAGTTTATAGTTACGAATCTGGTGTTTTTTCCCCCATGTTCAGAGCAATCTGCCAGTAAGATGGGAGAGTTCCTGGCAGGTGCTGTGTGTCGGAAAGAGGAGAACTGTTCCACAGAGACCATGATGGATGGTAAGGACCCCGTCACTCACAACTCTATCCTACTCACACACACACATACTCACACACTTCTAGTTAAATCTGACTAATATGGCCTGGTCATGAGACGAGGAAAGGAGAGACTCAGTGTTCTCAAGAATCTCTGGTAGGTTATGTGGGTGAGGTTTGGGGTCGGAGGTTAATGACAGTCAGGCACTAAATGTTCACCAGGTTCATGCTGGTTTTGGGGTTATAGTTCAGACCAGTCTAATTCGGATTTGTAAGCAGGCCTTTGGGAATGTGCAAATTTAAGATGTAAGGCCAGACTAATTTGATCAGTGGAGGTGATCGGCCAGTCTGAACCCACTGAACCTGCGACGCTAGGCCTGTCTGCCCATGTGAATGTGTCTTACCTTGTTTAGCACATCGGTTAACACTAAAAGACCTTGCTTAGGCCAGATTGAGACTAGGATTGCTCTTTCTCATAAATAGTTAATTAGGGTTACAAGAAAAAGATGATGACAATGCTGAATTTTAGTGATTCTTAACAATGTTGAAAAAATGTAATTAATATGTATGTGGAAACTGTTATTCGCTTTTTAGAAAGTTAAAACACGACATTTTTTAAAAAATACAATCTTTCGAAATGTCTTTGCAATCATAGCTAGCACAGCTAATGTTTTCTATATACAAATTTAGTTGTATAAATAGTTCTGTATTTGTTTGTAAATGATCTTTGGCGTTTGTGAATGAGATATTGTTTTTGTGTGTGTTGTTATCTGATAACTTATTTTAGCTTTAACATTTGCATTGATGCAACCTTTTAGTCTGAGCACTGTCTTCACAGTAATACAGAGGCCTCTGTTAGATTATGCAGACTTTGTTTATTTGTTTAGCGCTTCATGATGCGTTGTTTCCTGCAGCTGTAGGGGTACAGTCGACTACGGGCGTGATTGAGGATAAGGAGAGGACGTGTGACTCTCTGCTTATGTGTATCGTCACTGTCTTGAGCCATGGTCTGAGGAGCGGTGGTGGGGTCGGAGATGTTCTGCGGAAACCTTCTAAAGAGGTATCGCACAAGTGCCTCAATATGAATTTGGGGTGGTACTGTCTTTTTATTTACTCTGCCTGTGGCAGAGGTGTGTTCAAAGACTTATTTTTAAAAAACACTTCAGAATATACATTAGTTAAGCATTAATTAATGGTTAATTTGTTCAGAATTAAGCATTAGTTGAGCAAAAACACACAAGTAATTAATAATTAATTTTAAGGGCCCGAATTATGCATTGGTTATCTGTACATATAGTACAGGCATATTATCCAATTAACTAATATATTTATATATTAACTTATATATATATATATATGATTTTTTTGTTGTTATTGTTATGATGTTTAATACATTTACATTATGACACTTATTGAGTGATATTCAAGTTTATTGATTAGGATAAGCTAATAATTGGAATTTGACCCCCTATTCTAAAGTGAAACTTAAATCCATATTAATTATGGCTCCTATTGAGTAAGATTCAAGTTTATAGACTAATATAAGGTAATAATTAAGGCTGGCACTAATTTAGTGCTAATAAAGGAAGTTTGATAAATGTTTGTTTTCAAAATGACTAATTAATTGTAAATAACGGCTAATATGCGTAATCATTAGTCATATGCATGTTCATGCTTAATTGATGCATAATTGTGACCACGTTAATCATAACATCATACAAGTTTATTTATGCTTAACTAATGCATAATTCAGGCCCTTAAAATGATAGGTTAACCATTACTTACTAGTGTGTTTTTGCTCAACTAATTATTAATTGTGATCAAATTAACCATTAACTTATTCTTAACTAATAAATTATTCTGGACCCCTAAAATAAAGTGTTACCTTCCATTTCTCATTTTCATTTATCTTTAATCTCAAAAACACACCAAAATTGCTTAAGATGAAAATAATGAAAAATATCTAAATAAGTCAAACTGATCACTGATTGGTGCATTTTGAATGGTCAAACACTTTTTGGTAAATTAGGCCTTAAAAATTGTAGTTTTGAAACAGTCTGTTTGATTTCTCAGAGATTCGTAATTGGGCAGACTTAGAAAACTGTGTTATTGAGTCTTTACTCAGAAAGCTCGAGGACCATTGGTCTCTTATTGGAAACAGCACTGATATTATAATCTACTGTGTTTCTTTTCTCTGTAGGAGCCTCTATTTGCAGCCCGTGTGATCTACGACCTCCTCTTCTTCTTCATGGTGATCATCATCGTCCTCAACCTCATTTTTGGAGTCATCATTGATACCTTTGCTGACCTCAGAAGTGAAAAACAGAAGAAAGAGGAGGTTCTGAAAACGACTTGCTTTATTTGTGGTGAGTTTTTACTGTATATGGCCTCAACAGCATTCCAGTGACTTTCCATTTCAGTCAAATCACAAAACAAAATGCAAACCTTGCTCAACATCTTCTAAAATACAGCTGCAAATTTCGTTTATTAAAATAATATATTTTTATAGCTAACTAGAATCTGAAACCTCATACTCGAAATGAAAACGTTACCACCAAACAGTCAAATCAAACTATATGCGAAAAATAGATTAATTACTGTTTAAATGATTTTTGGACATTTCTACATATTCTTTCTGGACGACAGAACCAGTCTGTATGGGTCAAAATAATACATTTTTCTTTTATGCCAAAAATCATTTGGATATTAAGTAAAGATAATATTTCATGAATATATGTAGTAAATTTCCTACGGTAAATATATCAAAACGTAATTTTTAGTAAAATGCATTGCTAAGAACTTCATTTGGACAACTTTAAAGGTGATTTTCTCAATACTTAGATTTTTTTGCAGCCTCAGATTCCAGATTTTTAAATAGTTTGATCTCTGTAAAATATTGTCCTATCCCAACAAACATACTTCAATGGAAATCTTATTTATTCGTATTTTGGGTGATATATAAATTGACTCGAATTACTGATTTTGTGGTCCAGGCTCCCAAATAGTATTCATCCTGAATAATATAGTGTGTCTTCAAGTTATCTTCAGTGAATCACAGGTGTATTTATTTCTTGTACCTATGTCCCATAAATTTCATATGCCCACAAAACTGTTTTGCTCCAGCATAAACATTAAGACGCCCCCTCTTCACCAGAAGTCTTAGTCATAACTCACTGTGGAGGTGGTGGAGTGTCTTCCTGTTGCCACTTGGCGAGTTTGACCATGATAGTGTGAGATCACCTGTAAATGATTATAAATCTCACATTGCGCACACACTTGTTTATATAAGGAATGGTTTTTGACTCATTTCTTTAATATTCTCTAATTCTCTGAATTAATATTGAAACTGCAGTTCATTGGGATTCAGTTGTTGATTTCACAATCCATGACTAATGTTTGAGAGCTCAGTGCTCGACACAATGCAATCCGAGATGAACAGTACAAACGTGCGATTGCAGAGAGGATGACGCGTTGCAGTCAAGTGACAGTTTCCTAATGTGTTTGCTCAAAATTAGTTTTTTTTTGTTTGTTTGTGACCATCACAAGATCCATAACCTCCGTTTGTTCATAACATGGTTCATGGTTGTATACAAACAGTTTCCTTGTGGTTCTACTTCCTCTTTCGAGATAGTACAGTTTTCTGTGAAACAAAAGAGAGAGAGAGAGATTTTAAGAGAAAGACGTTTTGTTATGCATCACGTCAGAGTCTTAAAAGATTGTTTTCCCTCTCACTGAATGAACTGCATAGAGCTAAATAAGTTCTTAACCTAAACAAATCCTTCTTTTTGGACAACTGACCATTGGGCTGCTTTGTCACTTTAAGATTACACTCAGTCTTGATCTTCTTAACTGACTTTACCCTTAAAAACAAGGTTTATGTGGCAAGGCCCATTTACAACAGCTGATGCAAACTCATTTCGTTGTGACTGTGTTTCTGCTCTACAGGTTTGGAGAGGGACAAGTTTGACAACAAAACAGTGACGTTTGAGGAGCACATTAAGGTGGAGCACAACATGTGGCATTATCTCTTCTTCATCGTGCTGGTGAAAGTGAAAGACTCCACGGAGTTCACAGGGCCAGAGAGCTATGTGGCCGAAATGATCCGGGTAATGTACTTGATAGACCAAAAGCTAATATTTTCAGTCACAAAAGCAAAGTTTTTACTTCATTTTTAAGTAAATGTAACATTTTAGGCGGATATGCACCCAATTTCATTAAAAAAAATGTTGTACCTCGAATGCTGTTCCTAAGAAAAGTTAAAACAGGAACTGTTTGTCCAAATGTCCTTGCCTGCTATGCATTAATTACACAATGAAATGTGTAGGATCTAACCCTTCGTTCAGTTTAAATGATTCATTGGGTTCATTACCTGTTAAACTCATTTGGCAGCATTTGTGACATAGTTTTGATTACTGTGAAAATTAATTATGACTTGCCCCTCCTTTTGTTATAAGATTATAGTTACAATTAAAGTGATTCCATAAAAAGGTACGATATTTACTGGTTTAAACCAATAACCACAAAACATAAACAATAGGTATTAAACAATATATGTTTACATTTTCCAGTTTTGTTTCCATGATGCCTAAATGATTTAAAATAATAGTAGTAATAATAATAATGATAATAATAAAATGTTTCTTAAGAACAAAATCAGCACTGGAGTAATGATGCTGAAAATTCAGCTTTGCATCACAGTGCAGTAAATAAAACTTCAGAAACAGAAAGCAGTTATTTTAATTTGTAATAAAATAACTACTTTTACTGTGTTTTGATCATGTGACTGCCTTGTCGGGCAAAAAAGACATCTATCAAAAACATTTTTAAAAATCTCCACTTTTATAAAATTCCATTATTTTTGTTTTTGTTATACTCCAAGAAAAACTCAAACTAGACAGTCATCGCCTTTCAAGAAACTGAGGTCACCCTGAGGTTATTTAAGCCCTAGGGTCAAAGTCACATGATGAGAAGGAATCAGCCAATAGCATGGCACAGTTTTGGATCAGTGGTTGTGTTTGTTTACTGCTGAGGATTTTTGTGTGAACTTTTGACAGCTGATAATGTATTTATGAGGACTAAACCATTCCATGATGGGGCATGACTTCCCCCTCAGAAACATTTTTAGATCTTTTTATGTTCATTCAATCCCACAACCCTGGGGCAGAAATGAACCGACTTGACCCTAGAAGTGTAGCTTGCTGTGGGGAATGTGGCCTACTTTAAGCTACCTTTGGGAAAGTGAAGTGCTTAAGAAATTTTCCACCAGATTCCTTGCGGTAAATCCCCTTAAACGACCCAAACCTTCTGCTTTGACTTATGCAATTACAACTTTGTGACCTTTGGTCTCTCAGGGACGCCAGAGCTTCTGTTTGCCTTCAGACCAGAGTCTTAAGATGTTCTGAAAATGTCTCGGAATGTGTTAATCCTCGAGAAAAGCTGTGACAGCGCGCACACACACACACAAACACACACACACAGAGAAGCAGGAGTTCCCCTTATAATTGCTATATGTGTGTATGCCTTTCTATTCATGCATTTCTTAGAAAAATGATCTCTTAGTTAAAGCACTGTGGGCTTTTTCCTCACTTTTAACAACTATAGCAAATCGCTGGATGAATACAAGTCTGTATACTAAATGGGATATTTAAAGGAAAAATGCTTTTCAAAATGAGGGCACATATGTTGTTCATTTACACTTCTGTTGTTCATTTAAACATCCTGTTTTATCTTTATTGCCTTTTTATAGGTCATCATATGCTTTGCTTAATGCAATAGTGTGAAACTTTACGAGTTTATGTGACTTTTGAGTAATTTTAGGGAAAGAGAAGTGCTCAGGAAAGCCCCTTCAGCACAAGTGGTTGTTGTCTTGACGCAGATGGCACAGCGGTGGGTTTCTGACACAGTTTCTGATCCGGGTGGTGTCTGTTGGCCCGATTCCCAAATTCTGTGGTGCATTTTAAGGGTTTGCCATGCAGTCTTGGGAGGAATCACCTGATCTGGGATTAGTTGCCCTTTAAGGTCTCTTAAAAAAGTAAGAATGCTTTGACTCAACAACAAACGGTAGAGCAATTAGAGTTGCATCAGTGAGAAAGAAATGCTAGAGCTTCACGGTGAGGTTGGTAAAACCATTATTTAACTATAACATGAACTCACTTATTGACGTTTTATTTAGTAAAGACAGGAAGTGATAGGGAGAATGGAATCAGGAAATGACACAAACTGCCTACATGAGCACCTCCAGGAATGAGTTTAACTAATTGGAAACTAGTTAATATTTTTGCTTCTATCATCCTAAATTTATTTTCATTTCATTCTATGCCATAAAATAAATCACTAAGCTTTTTAGACATCCTGACTAAACGTCATTGCACCAATTAAATCTCATAACTTTTCTTTTATGACTGATACCTGTTCTGTTTCCCCCTCCCCTCAGGTCCAGAGTCTAGGTGTCATCCTTGACAATACCCTTTCCTTCCAATCCCACATTAGTACTATTACTCGATCTGCCTACTTCCACCTCTGTAACATCAGCCGTCTCCGTCCCTCCCTTACCCGTCACTCTATTCTTGCTAGCCTTGTCACTTCTCGTTTAGATTACTGTAACTCTCTTCTTTTTGGTACTGAGTTAAGTACCGTAGTGAATTCAAAATCCTCTTATTAGCTTTTAAAGCCATCCGCAACCTAGCCCCTCCGTATTTGTTGCCACTCCTCTCCATATTCTCAGATCATCCTCCTCTATTAACTTGATTGTTCCCTCTGGCCGTCTCACCACAGTGCAGAGCTTTTAGTCGATCTGCCCCCCGACTTTTGAACTCATTGCCACCTTACTTACTCTTCCCTCAAACTCATCTCTTTCAACTTATTTTCCCTTTTCAAGACATTGCCATTAGTTTTGTCTTGTATTGTTTGTTGTGTACTTTCTAAAGTGTACGGTGTCCTTGAAAGGCACCTAAAAATAAAATGTGTTATTATATTATTACCAAACAAAAAAAAATGTCCTCTCACCTTTTCATTTTACAGACTTGCTGTGCACTTTTTGCTTGTGTTATTTAAACTTTTTAACAGTGCAGATTTGAAAGAACTACTAAATAAATAGTAGCTTTGATATTAGGTCACATGATCTATATGCTTAATTTTGTAGTTCAACTTCAGCTTTGAGTTTTAAAACAATTACATGCACCTCTATTGCTTCAAAACCAAAAAGGAAAGACATTTAGTGTTTGATCGTCTACTTTCATTCAGGTAATTGAGGTTAGATCAAGCGCTGCGTCTGAAGGTAGAACCCCTACATGAACCTGCCCTTTTCCCTGCAGCTTTTTTTCCCCCCGTGAATATTATTCACAGCTTCGTGATGACGTCTGTTGTAACTTTAAAGCGGTGCGTGATGCTCGGGTCCCGTTTAGGACCGATGCTGTTGTTGCTGCTCAGACCACAGAGCATCCTGTCTTAGTGCGTGGGCTCTTGCGGTATTAGTAATGAAATTCACACTTCCCTCATTTCCATTGAAGCAGCAGATACAGTTGAAATTGATGTGGCTAGAGCTCTCACACATTTACTGGCAATGCTGTCAAGTGTAAACAAAGCTTAGGAAATAGAGGTTTGAGAGGGGGCTGGTTCGGACGCACGAACGTGCACAAACACACCCCAAATAATCGTCAATCCAAAGCAGCGCTGCAAAAAAAGATGCCTCTTCATACAAGCCAAAAATGAATGAGTGCAGTTATGGTTTCTTCATTAGAGAAACAGTAGTTTGAACAAAAAAATACAAATATTTGCTGCACTCACCCTCCTGTTGTTCCAAACCTGTATCATTTCTTTTTTCTGTGGAACAATAGAAGAGGATATTTGATGGGGGTTTTTTCTCCCATACAATGGAAGTCAATAGTAACAAAAATGTTTGATTAGTAACACGCTTCTTAATATCTAGTTGATGATATTTAATGACAAAATGTTCATTTTGAAAGAACTATTCCTTTAGTGTGTTCAGCATTTTTCTTTTTCTTTTACAACCTTTTTTTCTTTTCTTTTTTTTAGTTACATAGAAATGTAGTTCTCGTTTCTGTAGAAGTAAAACCAGAGGAAGTGAGTATTTCAGAGTAGGTTGTGATGGAGAAATGTCACTATATCCTAATAAAAAATAGATTTAGGATTTGCTAAATGTCCAGGTTGACTAATATTATGAAATATGTTTTCATAAACATTAAAAAATAGCTATTCTTTCTTAATTCTTTCTTAATTCACTTAATTCACATGAATATTTATTCAAAGGGCTGTTTGCACAGCTTTATTATTTTTCAGATGTTCAAGAAAGAATTTAATCAAGAAAGAAAAATATATGAATCCTGCATTATTTGTTGTAAATATTGAATAAGTTTATTTTAATGTGTTTCTCAGTTTATTTTATTTAAAATATAATAAAATAAAAAAATAGTTTAAGCACACTATATAGGATTTGTTGGATATTTAGAGAAATGCAGACATACTTATTTTAATATATATATATATATGTGTAATACATAATAATACTAGTGCTGGCAAACGGGTAAACACATCCAAAATAAAGGTTTTTATTTACATAAAATACATGCGTGTACTGTGCAGATTTATTATTTATATAAAGGCACACACATACAGCATGTGTATAAATTTATAATCACATAAATTATATCATATATAAATATATTTAATATATGTACATAACATATTTTTCTTAAATGCATAAATGCATGTGTGTGTACAAAATACACATACACATTATATAAACTAAACTTTTATTTTGGATGCTATTAATTGCAATAAATAATTTGATTGGATTGCACACATAACAAAATTCTACTAAAATGTTATTTTCGTATTTTATAAATATGTAATTCACTTTTTTTATTGAATAAAACTATATTCAGGGGTGTTAAAGTAAAATATGAGTTTGTAGGGCATCGGTCTATGTAATTTGTGGTAGTCTGAACAGTGTGGGTGACATTTGCCTTACCATTTGACAGATTTCAAAAGCAGACTCAGTCAGGGTGAAACGGGTCTGATTAGAGATAATGGTGTGTGTGCCTGTGTGATGACGATGACGAAACCGGCTGACAGCTGGGCTCCATGCACAGACGACATTGTTTGTGGGCGTGAGGTAAACACAAACCTCAACATCTGTGGCAGCAGGAAGTGAGTGCACACGCACTCCTCTCTTGTTCTCAGAATGAGTGAGAGCATTACCTGTGATTTTCCCCTGCGTCTGTCTGAAGTGTGTGCGCACGGCCCGTCTGAGATTTCAGAGACAAGGGGACTTCTGTGCACCTGCAGCCTGAAGACCTCTGTCTCTCTCTTTCTGTCACACGCACATGCCTATAAGCGAGTAACTGACATAATTGCATATGCATGAACTGTTCTTCCCCATCTTTTTAAGGTAAAGTTCACTACATGTATAGATGAAGTTTATTTTTAGATGCTATGACTTGTCAATATTTCCTATGAATTTGTGTTGTTTTTCAATAAAAATAAAATGCAACAGTGTAATTTTATTTTTATTTAAAATTTAATTGAGATTGACAAATAAGTAAAAGTAGTAGTTTCTTTTCTTGAAATCACAATTATTTGCAGGTTTTAATGAAAAAAGCTTAAATTTCTCTTCAAATTTTGCTTTAACGTTGGTTGCATCTAGTGTTGCTTTCACCAACGAAAATTATCGCTAAATAATCGTCATCAACAAACCTTTATCACATGACGAAAATAAGACGAGACGCAGTGTAAATGCCGGTCAAGTCACGATGAATATAATTAAATGTATAAAGCAAGGATAATTAAACAAACTTTTTCCAATAACTAATTATCTCACTTTGAGATGGAACTATGGGAACTATGGCATTTGAAAAAAACCCTGCTTGAAAACACTCATTGTCATTGATGGATGTACTTTTTACATTTAAAAGCCCTGTGTTGTGCTTAAAACATTTTAGGTATCCCATGCAGTCTTTCCAGGAATACGAGAACACAAAAACTTCACGCATAGTAGTTATACATAGAAGGAATGCTGTTTAAAATAGCTACAGATGCTCACAGCAAAGCTGTCATGATGTCTGCTAGAGGAACTGACTGACTTTCTTGTAGGAGAAAATATGCAAATACGTTGACAGAATCGCGAACCTTGGAAGCCGGGATTACTGTGTGTGTGTGTGTGTGTGTGTTTATGTGTAAGTAGATCAGCAGTGGGGAGAATAGGAAGTGTCTGAGCAGAGAATGGCATGTTCTTTGGCCTGCGTTCTTTAACGTGACTATCACTTTTTCCCTGCTTCTGTTAGATTTTCCCTGCTTCCTCTCGTCCTTATTAGGAACTGCATCTGACCTCTCCCACCCGTCACAAGTCAGACATTCCGCAATAGCGTTTGGCAAGGGCTGGATCTCGAAGGCTCATGTTGCTGTCTGTGGTTGCTTGTTGTGCTCTGAACCATTCTGATATACTACAACAAACGAGCATGGCTGTTTCATTAAGATTTTTTGTACTAGAGCAGAAAATCACTGAAAAGTCTTTGCCTGCTAAAAATGCTACACAGTGTTGCCAAGTCTGTGTGATGCCCAGAAATAAATCCAAATTTCCTGAAAGTGGTTTCATCTTGTGGTCAGATACTGTTTTTCTTTATTAAATTAGTGTGTATGATGTCAAATATCTCATTGAGGAACGACGGTAGATTCCCCCTTGTTAAATAATTGGATGCTAGTTTGGGAGAAACACAGTGCTCTGTGTTTGTGTGCTCCGATCTGAGGGTGAGGATGTCCATGTGCTCATACCGCGTTTCCTTTGCTGTAATTATATTACACATAATGAATTTTGTCTGACGTAACGACACGTATTCTTATGAACAGAGAGACAATGAGGGAATGTGAGGTGGAGGACAGGACTTTCAAACACACCATTGGTTAATGTCTAGAATGGTTTGTGCAATGTGCGTGGTGAGAAATTTAGGAGAGGAAGTTTGGGAAGGGAGACTAATAGAAACCGTGAGTATTTAATGAATAAATCATACAGCAGACACCGAACAATGCTTTGTTTGACAGGTTAGAAATTCATGTAAAGTGACCCAAAAAATTCAGACCTAATGTATGATTTAGTTGTATTCAAAAACAAAATATCAAACGTGTTCAAATGTAATTTAAAACTGAATTTTCAGCATCATTAATCCATTACTAATCATTCTAAGCTGATTTGATGTTTAAAACGTTTTTCCTTATTAGTTGTGCTGCTTAATATTTTGAGGAAACTGATCTATTTTTAATTATGAATTGCCTTAAATGAAAAGTATTTTTTATCACTTGATGCTTGCTTGATGCATTATCTTTTGCAAAATATAAGAATGTGAGTGACATTTGTTAACTATTGATTGTGCACTATTTATACGCTATGCTTTATGTATAATAATAATGTGTTATCAAGAACTCTAATGAGTACTGTTCCAACAGGACCACAACTTGGACTGGTTTCCACGCATGAGGGCCATGTCGCTGGTTAGCAGCGATGCTGAGGGAGAACAGAACGAGATCAGAAATCTTCAGGAGAAACTTGAATCCACCATGAAGCTAGTCTCAAACCTGTCAGGCCAACTGACTGAACTGAAAGAGCAGGTGAGTGCTGATGCTTTTGGCCTGATGTCATAACATTATGTCCATAATGCCAGTTCTTCACGCCCCGATGAGGAAGAGATGTGTTCTTGACCCGTTGAGGTGTTAAAATTGACTGCACGGACTAGAATTGCAGTTGGGTGTGAGTGAAACTAGGCCTTCAAGGTCAGTCAGTAATGAGTCCACAGACTCTACAAGGTTCAATTAGACCAAAGGGCAATGAGTCATTTCTGTCTGTCTTTCTCTTTCTGCCTTCAGCTCGTGGTATTTAAAATGATCTTTCACCTACGTCACGAGGCCAAGTGTTGTTTCACTTTTATTCAGCTACATTGTCGTCCAGATGAAGTTCTGCGAACTCGAGCTTGTTTGTTTCCACAGATAAACAGTGTAGCACACATAGATGAATATGATAAAGTGGGTCATTGACTTAGATGCTCGTATTTTGATTTGGTGGAAATATGCGTAATGGGATTTGCTGTCATTCGCTGATTTCTTGTAAATAGTGTCGAATAAACACCAACTTGAGGTGTGCAGCCACATGAAATGGGAAGTGTCTACAGGGAAGTTGATCTGGTTTTTGTACTCCAGACAGGGGGAAAAGGTCACTGTTTGGTTAAAAGAAGACAAAGCAAGTAAAAAACCAACAAACTTTCACTATTATCCTGCGTCAATGTGGTGGTTACGCGTGTCAGTACCAGTTTTGCTTTTCCGTTTCTTACGTTAAACTTGGAAGAGAGAACCAGGAGAATTCTTCACAAAATCCAAAGACTTGTTTTACCATTCCTTGATGTTTAATGATGATCTTGGGCTGTGTTTTCAGTCTATGATCTTGTTAAAATGTTACAGCAGGGTTGTATTTGTCTTTTTCTGTTATCATACACTGATTTAACATGGGAAAAGTGAAATAAGACAAAATTAGAAATAATAAAGATGCACTGCAATAAACAAAATTGGGAAAAAATACAAAAAGACTTTCAGGCACCAGAAGACCCAGAGTTGTTTAAAGATTATACAACCCAAATACATCAATTATATAGCAGTTGTCCAATACAAAACTAATAGAAAATGAATGTACTCATGGTTTAAATTATACAAAACAACCAAAAAACATTAAAATATTCCCAAACCTTTTATTCTGCACACATCTAAACACTCGATCTATGTATACTAACTGTTTCGTTTTAATTGACCATTTTCTAAATTAGTATTTCATCCCGTGACCTATTTCACTCAAAGCTCTAGTGTAACCATGTGACGTCCCTCCCAGAATTCCCTCATGTGAGCCGCCTGGGGTCCTATTAATGTCAATTCAATTATTTCATATTTCTTTTGCAAATGGTTGTTTTTGGGGTGAGCTAAAACTTAGTGATGATGTAACGTGGTAAAGCCATGTTTATTATTATCTTGCTGGATTACCGATAAAGACGTGAAAAGCTTCGGTTGACAGCTCCTTATATGGAGGAGCGAGCAGTGCCACTTACCTTTAAATGACGTGCGTGATTGTTTAGTAGTATGAGGTACTTCCTGTGGACATCAACTTTAATATACACATGCGTGAGCGTTTTTTTTTTTTTTTTTTTGGCTTGCTTTTGTAGGTGTTGAGTCAGAGTAGGGGATTTCAGTAAAGACGGTCTGTATTTCTGTGGAACTGTGTACGTGAGCATGAGTGTGTGTGTGTGTGTGTGTGTGTGTGTGTGTTAGTGTATGTTGTAGCTCTGTTACACAACACTGCATGACATTGCTCCAATTGCTCTATTTTATTTTCCCAGAAGCTTTGTATAAGGCAACACACACACCTACAATACACAGACACTCTTGTGTTATGAGGTCATATCCAAGGCAACATGAACGGACACACAGAATGCATCACTTCATATGTCTGCGAGAGACGAACAGTAGATGAGGAAGATTTCAAATGGACATGGAGTTACCTTTGCTTATTTAACTTTTATACATGTATATATAGTTTTTACATATTGTCTATCAACACACACACACACATATATATAGCTTTGTAATTAATCTAATCAAGTTAGTGTTTTTAAGCATTTACCTTTTACATCAAAATGCCATCTCCAGGCAATAACAGTTTAAACAATATATATTATTTGATAACTTTTAACTATTGTTGAATTTTTCAGATCATAAGTCATCAAAGCTCGGTAAATACTGGCCACCGATGCAGAGATTTGTCAAGCTGATTACTCACTAAAAACTCCCAAGATCATGCTTTTGTGTCACTACGTCTTCTTTTGAAGTAACAAAGTGTTTATAACTTAGTGTGTGAGTTGTTTGATTACTTTTAAAAAAAAATATTATTTAAACAAAAATTGTATTATTAGTTCAAACTGATTTGCAAACACAGAATGGGCAAGAACACAAGAAGTGGCATTCATCATATTAACCAATCACATCCAAACATAAGCAGTCATATCCAATCATATCGCGATGGAGGCCTCTCACAAAATGGTCTAGAGAAGCAGACTCGTGTTGTAATTTCAATGTTAGACAGTTTCTTTTAAGTAATTTGTACACTTTTTAATGTTATGTTTTTTAAAATTGGTGTTGTTTCATTTGTATACTACGAGGAGAAATACTGCCATATACAATTATATAGGGATATATAATTGTACTAAATATCTAAATAACATATCTAAAATTCTTTAAAAAATACCTTCTTTTTTTCACCACATAAACAGAATATGCATGGCTGGTTTGTATGAGAGGCAAATAGGAGATGAGAAAAAGTTCATTAAAATAAATAAATGAAACTTCCTGTTGTGTTTGTTTGACAGATGACAGAGCAGAGGAAACAGAAACAGAGGATCGGGCTATTGGGACACCCCCAACACATGAACGTGAACCCTCAGCAGCCCGCCTGAACCCCCCCCGTCCCACCGGCCAAGTGTCCTACAGCTGTCTCCTGCAGCCATCGATCGCATCAGCCTTTCTGTGTGTGTGTGTGTGTGTGTGTGTGTGTCAAGACATCACAGACACATCATCACCAAAGCCTGCTGTGTGCACTCAAAATAAATCGCTGTAGGCCACCAGGAAAGTCTAAAAGACTTGCGCCCCGTTCTTCACATCCATTTGAGTGCCAAATGTTTCTGCGTGTTAAAGAGGAAATTAATTTGCATCACTCGCCTTCCACTGAGTGACAACGAGCTACACTAGATACTGCACGACTTACGAACATGTGCTGCAGCCTGTAGATGCTGCTTGGACACACATCCTTTTGTATTGACCCATAGCAGTCAGTATTTGATGTCTTATTTTTGTATTTTGTGCAATATTAATACTTTAATATGCAACATCTGTATATTATGTCTTAAAGGGACGGTGCAGTAATTTATTTTCCTTTTGTTCTTTTGCTTTAATTATAAATATGAAATGCATTAGAAGCCAGGTATTGTAGGAATACTGTTTGTGAAGTCAAGATTGATATCAAATATGATATATGTATATGTTGGGGGGGTATATGTTATTGCTCCTTTTTTGCATTTAAGTTAATTTATTTATATCAACATAAAAAACGCTTAAGGAGATTATGCTTATGCTGCCAATTTAGAGTTCTTTAATTTTCATGAATAATATCGGGTTCTGTTTGGTATTAAGAAGCTGTTTATAATGGTTTATGGCTTTTTGTTTGTGCTGTCAGATTTATGACCTTAGTAGTCATATACAGAGTAATAATACTGTTTAGGCAATTAAGGGTTTTTTTTGGTCTTAAAGTTAATGCACTAAAATAATTGAACTCATATAATTTTTGACATTATAGAGCCATGTTTACTGTGCCTGTTGTATACTCCTGCAACTCAGAAGGTGAAGTGCAGGATGAATATTTGCTGACAAAAGCAATTTTTGTCAAGTCGTCTTCTGTAGTCAGTCATTTTTGTAGTTTCATGTTTTAGCTGAGCAAAGCTAAGCATTTTTTTTTTTCATTTATTTTATTTACTTGAATAAATGTATATAAGTCTACAGGTCTTTGCTTTTATATAGAGAGATATGGTTTCATAGCATCCTAATAATTAACAGCACTGTTACTGAAAAATAAGCCTACTACTGATTTAATAGGTAAATATATATGTATGTATACTTATACATATATAATTTTATGAGACTGTAAATTACTTTAGTGATGTTTAATAAAATATGTATTTCTTGTTCAAAGGACCAGAGCTGAAATATAGTTTTTTATGTCTCTTTTTGTGGTTTACAGTGACATCAGCATTAAATATTCATAATATTTAATGCTTCTTGTTTTACATTATTTATTTTATTTAGTTTATTAGCTGGTATCCTGTGTTATATTAAGTACCCACACACAATGTCATATGCGTAAATTGATGGCTGCATCATTTCACAGCTTTGTATTCATCCTTTCAATGCAAAGGAAGTCAAGCTAATTAAGAATTCTAGCTTAATAAGAGGCCACAACACATGCTTCTCTAAGGAAATGCCCTTTCTGTGACCTTTCATGTCGATCTGCAAAAAAGGTTAAAAAGAAGAAAAAAAAGGGCTGTGTTTCATGTGTTTGTTAGATGTAGACAGAGCTTTGTATTGTAACAGAGGTCAGACTGGAGAGTCCCAAAATCGATTTCAAGGTAAAACACTGTGGTAAACTTCACCGATGTCTGTAAAAAGAGCAGAAGTGTGACTGAAGTGTCAGACATATCTTAAGTGCTTTAATTTTTGATACTTTGCAACGTCGTCAGAAGTATCGTTCTAAAATCCCCCTGTGTGAAGTGCAACATCAGACTGAAACCTTCCACGAGTTAAATGACATTTGTGAAATAAAATGAACCGGTGCAAAGGCAGAAGAAGGAAAATATGACTGGGAAACATCAGTTTAGTAAGAAATAGGAAATTCTTGAAGCTTTAATATGTCCAGGGTGAGAGCCACTTTCTCTCTGTGCTTTTTGTAAGCTTGTTATAAAGATATTTCTGCAGTGAGCCTCAGGACACTGCAAGCTTCTTATTTAATCGGCAGGGTATGAGCACGATCATCTATTAGTCATTTTGAGACAAAGAGAGTGAGAGTACTTTGCGAGTGCTACTTTGTTCATAACAATTTGTTTAAATGTTCTAACGGGCTCATTTATAAAGAACAATTAAAGGGACAATTAGACCCAAACTCTGAGTATGCTTATTGCTCTGTCAAATTACCCTAATTGGATATAAAACAATTAACATTAAATCACATTTGCAGGCAAAAAAAAACAAACAAAAAAAACATAAAAATTAAAAATTAAAAAATAATTCAATTCTTCTCACACTTTGCAAAAAAAAAAAAAAATGTAAATAAGTATAAATATGAAATTAACAACCTTTTAAACATTTGTTGTTGTTTTTTTACAAAATACAAACATTATATTAAGTATTTAACACAGGTTTTCAGATTTACTTGTTTTTGTGCATTTTTTAAATAAAGTGTGTGTACATATATATACACAAAACACTTTTTTTCATAAATGCACTAAAACATGTAATTGTTTTATATACATATATTTATTTATTTACTTTTTTTGCTTTCTTGGTCCTTAACATGAGTGTTGATGAGAGAGCATTCACACTAATGAGCCATATATCTACTACTTGCAAAAACAGTTTTAATACTGTTGTATGTATAAAATGATAATGATAATTATAATATATAATAATTATGATAAAGTGTTCCTGAAATGCACAAGTGTTTCTGAAATGTATTATCCCCTGATGACGTCTTTACAGCATTCCTTTTCTTAAAGCAATAATAACACAACTACATTTTATATTAGGTTAACATATTTGCAGTCAAATAAGGGGGACTTTCCTCAAACAAAGAAACCAGCCCAGGAAAAGACCTAACACAGTGTGAAACTGAATCGGCTTTGGGACAGTTTGAGACTAAACCAACCAAACCATTCGGTTATCACATGACCCTATAAAATGATTGTTCCACTTGTTATGTAATAAAAATCACTATTAATTCAAACTGTGAAATTAACCACTTAAATCTTAAAACATTGTAAAACGTTGTATTTGTAGTTTATTGCGTTAGCCTTTTAGGGTCATGGTGGGCTGTTCTATTATATGTTTTTCTTCTGTATGACTGTCAGTTCCAAGTACTATCTGCATATTAAGTTTTATATTTCTCAGTATTCACACTAATGAATGACCACAGAAAACCTATTTTACACCCAAAACCAGGAATACATCTCAAATCTGCTTTTGTCATTCCAAAATAGGCAATGCATTTTGTATTAAGCGAGTGTCTCATGCGCTGGCTCCGTCCTCCGCCTGTGCTGAAGGATGCTATGTCATCCTTTTGCTGCACTAAAAAAAGATTTTTTTTAAAACTCCCACTACTTTGCACTAGTATTAGAATTTAAATTATTAACTATATTTTATGAGCAGACCTCAAAACCTGCAACTGCAAGCAGGGCAGAATGCAGAGGGTCACATTTTCAGTGCATAGCATGTATTCACTTTGTTCATTTAAATAAATTATTTTCTTGTACATAAATCAACTTATACATTTAAACAAATAACTTTAAATTGTGCTGATTAAATTGCGTTTGCTTCGCATGCATCACACGTTTTTGTTGTTGATGTGATATGATAATTAATTTTAGCAGCTTGTAATATTGTAACATGGGCTTAGCAAAGTAAATGCTGCCTAATTCTTTACAGCAATTTTTAAAAATGGCCACATTTTATTTATGACAGTCATTAAGCGCGTAATTTACAGCTAAACAGCGCGTGAAAGCACCTCTGCCGCCATTGGCACCTTGCTCCTCAGCTCGCTCTGTACTAAAATAAACGGGTGACGTCAGTCCCGGGGATTCAGCCGGTCCTCCGCCCTTTCCCTGCGCTGCCATGAGGAGTTCAACGTGACCGCCGCTGAGTACAAACGGCCACAACAAACCGAGCCGCAGCACGAGAGAGCCATGAGCGGCTGCACGTGGAGCGCCAAATGCTCCCGGTGTGAAGTAACTGCGCGACGGTTCCCGCGCATCTGTTACTATTGTGTAACCATGACAACGATGCCGTGCTCGCTCGTGTGCCAGCATCATGTCAGGGGAATTTTGTTAATGAATACTCGCATTACATAGATGGAGCAACAGGTGCTCTGGACATTATTCGCCTGACATCCGTTTCTTTTATGAAGCTTCTATCGGCTGCACGCACACGTTCAGAACCGCGCGCGAGTGTTTGTAAAGCAACATGATCCTTTATGCAAATATAGTTTACATTGGAGAGAAAATAGTCTATGCATTTATGTTCCAAACTCATTTCTTTTCATTGTATTGTAAGCCATCATTACTATAGGAAATAAGTAAGAATCACGAGGGTAAATAAATCTTCTGGCGGTGTTTTTTTTTTTGACGGTATGGCAGTCGAGATAAAATACTCTATCTATAACATAACATATGCTTTGAAGTCAATCCAGGATAAGGCGCTCATAACACACGTCCCTGAAACGAGCTGTTATTGTGCACTGAGAGAGAGAGAGGGAGGGAGGGAGGGAGAGATGCAGCATGGTGGTACACGGGACACGGGAAGGCGGGCGGTCTGCTGTAAATGGGTTGAGCTCTGAAAGCGCCGTCACACACGTGAGGCTCATGTGACTGGAGCTCGAGACGTGTCTGCAGTCACAGGGTTTATTTAACACGTACTTCAAATCCACCCACATACACTCATTTAACCAGCACCGGAGCCGACAAACGCCTCCTGCACCTCCACCTCACAACAACATCACTTCTGCGTCCTAGTTTTGAGACACCCTATCTGGAACCAAAACTACTTTATTCAAGGAAAATACATGTGGACTTTTATGAGAGAATAACGGATCTGCTTTTTTATTTTTATATATACGTATATATATATTTTACTTAAAGCTACCCTATTCTTACATCAGTAAGATATATTAAAAGGGTAAAATGGAAAGGATTACCAGTGCTCAGCCTCCTCCATGTATGGCCAAACACCCCTCGCTGGATATCTCTGACATGCAAGGGTAAGTCAGTATTTAGTTGTTGCGTATTTATGCTCCTGAAAGCTTTCCGGGGAGCTAGATCTCTTATTGGCTGTATTTTTTTCATATTTTATAGAATGGATTTTCCCATGTATGTGTATAAACCTCGGCGGGGAATGAAGCGCAGCGAGGACAGCAAGGTACGAAATGCGCAATTACGCACAAATATGATTGCGCACACTTTTACTTGATACTTTTGTTTCAGTACAAGTCTCTTTTAGTGTTTTAAACAAGATTTATAAATGCACACTTTTAATTTCTGTAGTTTTATTTGTTATTTTTTTCTTCGCATGGAAATTAATATAAAATTTTAATGACTAACCCACAGGATACATACAAATTGCCTCACCGCTTGATCGAGAAGAAAAGGAGAGACAGAATAAACGAGTGCATCGCGCAGTTGAAGGATTTGCTGCCCGAACACCTTAAACTCACTGTAAGTAATATGGGAGTGGATCGGCTCACCTCACTTTGTTGTAGTATAAAGCGCCACCTGCTTGTTGATCATGAATAAATCATGTTTGTCCTGCTTTTGGATTAGTCACCTCCTGTAATGTGCTTCATTTTTAATACATACAAGTTGTAAACTTTCGGCACTCTGTATAGTGAATCTGGCTTTAGTTAATTATTCACACGTCAACAAAGCATGTTAGATTGCTGTTAGAATATATTAATTGCACGCACACGTGCATGCGCTGGTGAGCGGAGAGGAGTGTCTCCATTCCTTTTCTGCGCAGGTTTGTTCTCTCTGAGCCGCTGCAGAGAGTGTTACATAAGAAAGATCAACATGCTTATCTGGGTTCTTCCTGTTTTAGACTCTGGGACACTTGGAGAAGGCTGTTGTGTTGGAGCTCACCCTCAAGCATGTGAAAGCTCTTAACAACCTGCTGGAGCAGCAGCAACAGAAGATCATTTCCTTGCAGAATGGAATGCAAATCGGTGAGTTTTCGATCGTGCAAAAGGAGCGGCACAGTAAAAGTGTGACTGCTGCAGGAAGCGGCCCCGCTGAACTTTTCACCTCCCCTCCCCATTCGTTTGTTTTTGAGTGCATTACAAATAAAGAAATTGAGACATGCTTGCGCAATGCAGCATGTGATCTGGCCTGTAGGACTGTTGTGAAGGAAAACTATGGCATGGTTTCTAACACTTATGGTTTTATTGCAGGTGAACAGGGCAATGGGCACTCAGAAAACAGCGAGGAGATGTTCCGTTCCGGGTTCCACTTGTGTGCCAAGGAGGTTCTTCAGTTCCTGGCCAATCAGGAGACCATGCATGACATGACACCCAGTCACTTAATCAACCACCTTCAAAAAGTGGCATCTGAGTACATTCAAAGCCCAACCAGTCCTCGCCTGGAGGAGCCCACTCCCAAAGCTCCAGAAAGCAGAGAGAAACCTGCAAGCCCACAGCCCAAGGCAGCAGAGGGTCACGCCAAAAACTGCGTGCCCGTCATTCAAAGGACTTATCCCCACAGCAGTGAGCAAAGTGGGAGTGATACAGATACCGACAGTGGCTATGGGGGCGAGCTCGAGAAGCGCGAACTGAAAGCCCAACGATCGGTCTACTACGGCAAAGATGCAGGAGATCTCAAGCACAGCAGCAACATTAAAGAGGAGCTGGACGAGCCGCAAGCCAAGCGGCAGAGATCCGACTCTTCGGAAGACGAATCTCTGTCAGGGCCCGAAATAGTGGGTGGCCACAGCCCCTACATGAGCTTTTCTCCACACCAGCCCATTTGCATGCCCTTCTACCTCTTTCCACATGGAGCAACCGCCGCATACTTGCCCATGCTGGAGAAGTGTTGGTACCCCGGAGCCATGCCCGTGTTGTACCAAGGCCTCGGGGGTTCCCCAGCAGGCATGTCCCCCGAAAAACTTCCCTCATCCCTGGTCATGTCCTCAAGAGTGGGCTCCCCAGTCACCACTCCAACCTCAATGGACTCTCCTGCACTCCTACAGGCATTGAAACAAGTCCCCCCATTAAACCTGGAGACCAAAGACTGAGGACCCGCTTTGGGTTCCGCGAAAGCCCGCTCTCTGAATGTCTTGGTCTTGAGAGTGGACTTCCCTGCTGAATAAGCTCCCGAAGAGGGTTCGGTTGAAGGGGGTGCTAAGGCAAAGTTCAAAGACATGCCCTCAAGCATGGCAAACAGCTGTTCTGATCCCTCTCAGACCTACGTACGACGGCCTCCCTCCAAATGCAGAGACACACTCAAAGACTCTCACACACTCTTATCAGCTCCCTCCACAACCAGCAGGCAAACACCCAGAGATGGAACGGTCCGCGTGGACACAGACGGGTAAAGGAGGCCTCGTGCACAGCACTGTGAGACACTGTGAAGAAGGTCAAAATGAGGACAGTGAGCTCTGTCCTTGGAGAAAAAGGACCCGGGGAGGGCGAACGGCTGCTCTCTGCACTTAACGACGAATGTTTAAGTCGAAAACAATAACCCAGAATGTGACGTGCAGATAGTCCCCCAACGACAAAGACTTTGCCCTTTGCACAAGCACCTTTTCATTTGTTGAATGTAAATGAAAAAGTCATTTTTCTAATAAAACATCACCCCTGTAGATGCTGCTTTTTGGACATTTCTCTGTGCCGTGGACGCTTGCTCAGGAAGCTCCACTCTCTTCTGCTTCTGTGACTGCTTTACCAATAAGAACCTTCCATTTAGACTAGAATGCTACCAAATAAACGTCTTTGCTTTGGATGACCTGAGTCTCAGGTCCTGAGTTCCCCTGCATAAACAAGGACGCCACCGACTCCCGAGACGTGACGCTCGTGTAAATACAGGAGTGATGTAATCATGGCTCCGCTGTAGCTTTTGAGTTTGTCATCCTATGTGCACCTAGGTGAAGTTGTTGTGCAGTAACTGCGTTGTGTAATTATTTTGTTTATACTACTTGTACATCTGTATTTTTGATACGTGACCCACACATACGTTCATGACTTTTAGACAGCCAAGAGCTGTATGCCATGAGATTGTGTACATAGCTTTGGACCTAGACTCGATCTGCATCATGTTCTGTGTTCATTTCTGGTCAAATTAGGACAGATCTTGGTTCATGCTGTTGCCTTTACCTGTTTAAAGCAGTAAACATGATGGTGGATATCTACATTTTTAATCCTAAATAGAAGCAAAAGAAAGTGAATGTAATGTTAAAAACAAGATGTTAGTTTTGTATAGGAAGAGGTACTTACTTTTTATTTTGGGACCTAAGAGAAGGTTGCTTGATGTATATATTTTGTCTAAAAAAAGTATTGTTGACATACATTAAAGAAAAAGTATTAATAAAGTTTTTTTTTTCCTGTGGAAATCATGTCTGTCTGAGTCTGTGTTTGTGAGCTTGAACATGTTAAGCTGAAAAAACAACCTCGCTGTTTTTCCCATCACAGTTTGTCCTTATGTAACACTTACATAACCCATAAACTTGCTGTCTATGCAAATCCTTTATACAAACACTATGATAAGAGTCAGGTTACAAATATTCCAGCCTCGCACCTCCTAACTAAAGTCTGAATTTTTGGCGCACTACAGCCTTTGCAACCGAGTTACATTTCCTAGATGAATCACGTTCTCTTCTAACGCTCGCTAGCTGTTGAATTGGGTTAAGACTCTCCGCGTGTCGGGCTGTGTGCAGGCTGCTCACATGTAGAGACACACGGTAGGCCGCTGCACCCAAGCATGGGCAGACACATGCCACGCCTCCAGCGCAGTCAGGACAGTGCCAGCAGTATTATGTTGTCTATAAATGATTAATATCTATAAATATAATTAGTTACCATAATTAAACAATATATAAATATATATTTGGAGATATTATTCTTATCAGTAGTCTATGTGGTTGTAAAATTAGCTATTAACTAGGTACCGTAACAAAGCAGGATGATAACATTTAAATAGAAAGGTTTTTGTGTCTTAACTGAGCTCTTGAATGAATTCATTCATGAATTAATTGATTAAGTGAAACAAAGTGGCAACATTAGTATTGAAGCAGACATTATAACATTATAACTGCATTCTACTAACATTATTAACTGCGTGTCAACAAGAAGTCATTGGGGTATTAGAAGACTGTCTGCTTAATATCTGCTAACACTTGGTCCAACACATACAACATCCTGAACATACAACATCAAAAATGATGTGATACCGTGTTGTGTAAATACAGATCTGCCTTCAGCAAGTACAAGGGCTCATCTTTCTATTCTAAAACTTTTAGCGCCATCCGGTGGACTGTCGATGAACTGCAACGAATGTGTTTAAACAAATGATAATAAAAGGCAAATTGTCCATAAGACGCTTTGTGTATTTTCTTCTTTCTTGCCTCATATTTGTATTTAATTGATTTCAATCTCAGGCTGTGGCTGGGCCACTCATAGACATTCAAATAGGCTCATTGTTCTTTTGGAGGGTCAATATTTTTCCCAGTCTGAAGTTCTGAATCCTCTGGACTGGTTTTTCCATTAAGACTATCTCTTTACTATAGCTTTTCTTCTTCTCTGATGAGTCACTCAGTCCCTTTTGCTGATAAACCCCACAGCATGAGGCTGCTAACACTACACTTTACTTTTGTGATGGTACTCCGTGGTAACATTTACAAGTAAAATTAATATTCCTAAGCTAAATTTCATATGACAACTTATTTAAGTTTTTTTTTTTATGTTTTTTTATGTGCTGCATGAGCACAGCAACCTGGGATTATCAGAGATGTTTAAAACATTTTTATTACATTAAACATTTAATTTAATATTTGTATCTATATCTTCTTCTTCTTCTCTTTTACTGTATTCTCTTCTCTGTATTTACTTCATATAAACATATTTCGCACACATTCGCAGTTGGTGTATTCCCTGATTAACGTTCTGTATAGTTATTGCTAGTATACTTTATGATTGTAGACTATGCCCGATGATAAATAAGCATTCCTCAAAGAAAAAGATGATTCAACAGCTGCACTAGGCATTAAACTATATTAATAATTATAAATTTGCAGAATACTTTTACACAACATTTTAAATTACAGTCTGCATAATCAAAGCTTTATTAGGCTACAGTATATATACATATATGTAGATATATATATGTAAAAAATTATTTATTAATTTATTTACTGTATGTAACATTTATTAATGCTAAACTTAATATAAATTTTTACATTGCGTGCAATATAATATTTTTTATTATAAAACAATAAATCAATCAATCTTTATTTATATAGCGCTTTTAACAAAACATAAAAAATAAAATTAATTATGAAATAATTTTTATAGTACAATAATTTCTACAATAATTCATATAATGATTTCTTAATTCAAGATAAAAAATAATAAATCCATCTCAAAAACTAAGTAAACCGAAGACGCCCCCTCCCGGTCACCGTACAGGAGATTACTATTGGATAACTGTTCCTATTTGGGTTTGTATATGCATTTCTTTAAGATTAGCTACCTGTTTTTCTCCTCCATTGTACATTTCACAAGCAATTTACTTTTCTGAACATTCCCACTTGAAATTTGTCTTATTTATTAACACTATTTCTCGACTATGCATGTCGTACGTATGTATGCATCAGTGATGCGCGGGTCAATGTGGAAACAACCCGAACCCGACCAAAGTTGTCAACTAACCCGCCCGCAACTCGGACCGCAAAAAAGAGAAAACATTGTACCCGACCCGCATTTTTTCAAATGGTGCGCTCGCTGACGTGCTGCGCTCTGAACTAGTGCGCGAGGAGAGAGCAGGCAGTTCTTGAGGCGACCCATCATTTTCCATTTCAGCTGTCTAGATGCTTATTACTGATGAATGCGATATGTTTTGACCCTGCTTGAAACTGTTCTTTTTCTGAATGCTGATATAGCATTCATAAATGTAATAAAGGCTTGATGTATTCATTTATTTAGTTTCATTTTCTTAATTAATATGCTGCATGTGTTTCCCCCGACGAATTCCCAACAAAAATCCCACTTCTCTCAGAAAATACATAAAACTGACATTACTGAGCTATATGCGTTTAAAAGTAACTTAAAATGATACAAAGGCATTGCTCAGTTCAGTGTGTTGAGAAATCGTAAATTTTGTCCCGCGTCAACATTTATTCAACAGTTAATAACGCTCAAGATTCAAAAGGTAGCATACACACGACAAAGCCAGCACCGTCATCATCTTTCATTATTTCGGCAAATGTCTCCCACACTTTGCTCTTTCTATTTGTGTATTCACCTTTTCTCTTGCTGCCTCCATCTCTACATGCAGACTAAACTTGTGCGTCATCTACGCACCAGTATTTTAACCAATACAGATTAGGCCCATGTATTTCATAGAAAACTGTGTCTATACTATATAAATTAACAAGGTTTAATTGCCATCTTTATTTCAAACGAACCGACCGACCCGAATCTCATTAAAAATATTTTTGGATGACTCGTAACCGCGGGCACCCGCTCATTTCGGGTCAACCCGCGCATCACTGGTATGCATATATGTAGCACAGCAGTTTGACGCGAGCGCTGGAGGACTTTTATTCTGAAATATGTCCGCGCCGGTCTGCAGGATCCTTTACTGCGCGGCGCGTTTATTGTGCGTAATGTGTTGTCACCTGACCTCAGCCGCTTCCTCTTTCACCTCGATTCCTCCAGCAGGATCAAATCTGCCCCATCAGAGTTCCCTCATCCAGCAGCGCAGAGATGTTTGCCATCATCCACCGGCTCCTGGACTGGTTCAGGTCGCTCTTCTGGAAAGAAGAGATGGAGCTAACGTTGGTGGGACTGCAGTACTCTGGAAAAACCACTTTTGTCAACGTGATTGCTGTAAGTCTGCTTTCATTCCTCATAGTTTGAACACTTGTCATGTCATTGCCTGCTGGGGTGGAGAACAGATGCACCAAAACCTGAGCGATGTCCTCCTATGAGTCTAGGCGTGATGTTTCCCATGGTTTGCTTGAGGTTTTGAGCTTAAATATGAACTGCCATGAATTACCAGGTTTGAAGACTTTAATGACTTTTAGGGGTGGATAAAATTCACTGGTGTGTTTTATTTCTTAAGTCGAATGCAATTAGTTTAATACAACCTATTTAATGTACTATAAAATGATGATCAGCAAACACAAAATTTGATGTCAGACATAGTTTTTGTTTACCTTTATAGATTGAAATGATCTCATAATAATCTTCCCTTTATGGATGCAGCATGCTCCTGACTCGTTGGTTCATTGTGGTTTTGCATTTTTAGTATCATATTTAGTATCAGTTTTTCTGTTGCATTCTTGGCACGATAATAGAATTATGAAATCCACAGATTAACCTTAAAATAAACCTAACCCATATTTCAAAAGGCCTCTGAGTACAGCAGCCTAGATCTGTTATTAGGCAAGGTCCACAAGTGCAAGTGACCGTCCCAATGGGGGTCTCCAATCATGAGAGTTGCCCTTTTGCCTCGCATAGTTGCTTCTGCAATGCAGCACAAACTCAGGGTTACGAACAACTCTACATCAGGATTTGAAATTGAATTGAAAGGGCAAAAGTGAAACTCTTAGCAGGTGTTATTCTAGTTTCAGTGACGGGTCACGTTAAAATTTGATTCGTTCTGTATTTGTGAGTTGCTTAAGAACAGTCACTCAGTATTTTTCCACTCATAAATGCGAACCAGTTAAGTTTGCCAGCTAATATATGCATATATAATGCATTTATTATTATGATTTGTCAACCAGAAACAACAAGAAATGGAGAAGTATCACAAGAAATGCAGAAATCTGCTTGATTGAATGTTTTGAAGATTTTCAGATAGTAAGTGTTTTGTAAAATAGCCATGAAATTAGCTAAGCTTTTTAAGCTTTTAAGGATTTGCAATAGAAGAGATCTCACTCAATGATTTGGTTTAGTTATAGATATATTTTTAAAAGTATAACTTTGGATCTATCTAAAAAGGATTAATTTACTTGACTTTACTATTACTAATATTATTAAAACTCTCCATGACTTGCTTTTGGGAGTTGTTTGGTTTCCAAGGCAGCATTTAAACTTCCTCTTGTGTGCTCTTATTTTGTTAAACATGAATCTATGTGAGACTTTGTTAGCTCCTGTGGGTTTGTTTTATTTGTGTGATTGAAACGATCTGCACATTTCTTTTCAACTAGTCTGGTCAGTTCAATGAAGACATGATACCTACAGTCGGCTTCAACATGAGGAAAGTCACTAAAGGCAACGTAACAATAAAAGTAGGTCTCATTCTACTTTCTTCAATCATTCTTCTGCCACAAGGAAAGTACAATATGTGTCAGTGCCTGCCGTCATGTCAACTTATCCTGGTTTTGCATAGATTTGGGATATAGGTGGGCAGCCGCGGTTCAGAAGCATGTGGGAGCGATACTGCCGGGGTGTCAATGCTATAGTGTGAGTATAACATTCAGTTTTTGTCCTTACTTGCTTTATTTCATCACCCCCTGCAATACTTGATGTATATGTATATGTGTGTGTGTGTGTGTGTGTGTATGTAGTCAAACGGTTAATCCCGATCAAATCACATCCGAAATAAATTAAATTTTTATGCTGTGTTTATGTTTTTATATTAAAACACACACGTACAGTATATATTTTTAAAGTATTTACATGTAAATGCATTTATATATTTATTTTCTTATGTTTGATGTTATATCTAAATACATTTAATATATAAACATAACATTTAAATGAAAATATGTATTTATATATACTAAATAAATATACACAGTACATACAAATATATTATGTAAAGAAAAACTTTTATTTTGGATGCAATTAATTTTTTTACAGCACTAATATATATACATGCATAATAATAATCATACTCCGTACTACACACACATATATTATGTTTACAACTTTAATTTAGGATGCAATTTAATCACAATTAGCCTAATTATTTAATAGCACTAATATAAAGAAACAAAATGCCTTTTTGTAACAATATAAATGCTTTTGCTGTCACTGTTATATATATATATATATATATATATGTATATGTATATGTATATGTGTGTGTTTACATTATCAACCACTGCAGTATGGACTCTGTTGGTGTTTTCAGGTATATGGTTGATGCT
>JAUCNO010000044.1:4653018-4664766 GCA_032353835.1 Enteromius viviparus
TTTTTTTTAGAGCTGGACTTTGACTATCAGTTTGACTATATTGACTTTTTTCCCCATGGGTCAAACGATTCCCTTCACTAGACCCACCTGTCTCAACACCCAGTCAACCCATCCCCTTGACTCCCTAACAAATACCTGCTTTCACATTCTGCATTATTTCTTTCCTCTAAGTGTCCAATGAGAGAACAGGAGACGAAGAACAAGAGATACAAAAGAGGAAGAAATAGGAGGACAGGGAGTGAAGGGGGAGAAAATGAGGGAGGAAAAGAGAGCGTCTTTGTATAAAAGTTGACAGAACATCCTTGGTCTTCCATGATAAAAATCAACCAAATCCAGCTCTCGTTACAGGAAGTAGATACCAACCGAAGAGTAGAGTTACTGAACAAAAAAAAGAAAGTTAAGAATTATTTAAATGAGAGCAGTACTTGGTTTTTGTGCTGGATAACTCACCTGTTAGGCCTGAAACAAGGTATGCAAAATGGTTTTGTGCATCATTGCTGCAAAAATTTCAGCATTACTTCAGTTACTTTTAGTAGTTTTAGTGTAAATTACAATTTTAGTTAAAGGGATTCTGTCACTCCCTCGGGTCATTGCAAACCTGTAAGACCTTCGTTCATCTTTGGAACACAAATTAAGATAATTCTGAAAATAAATTTTTGAAAAATGAAACCTGAGAGCTTTCTGATCCTGCATAGACAGCCCTGCAGCTGACAAGTTCAAGGCCCAGGGCCCAGTAACAGTCAGTCATTCAACCTTAGTTTTATGAAGCTACAGCATTAATTTTCCTTCTGCACAAAAACAGATAGTCATGGCTTCATAACATTATAGTTGAACAACTGATATCACATGGATGGATATCTTTCTGGGCCTTGAATGTATCAGTTGTGCAAATGTGGGTCAGAATGCTCACTCATTTAATCAAAAATAATTTAATTTGTGTCCCAAAAAGAGATTAATTAATCACCATTTTATAATAACATGGTATGTCAGATTTAGGGATTGTTAGTGTTACTGCAAGGGCCATTGTCACGAATTTTAGCATAAATGTATGTATGTGTTTCTATTCAATTTCCTCCCTCTCAGAGCTCTCATGACCTTGACGGGTCCATTTGTACAAAGCTGTGGTTCTGGTGGCTGGAACATAATCTCCTTTCACCTGTAGGTCCCCAAGTCACCATGATGAGAGAGACAGGCAGATGGACAGAAACAGGAAGAACTGAATGTGAAGAGAGAGTATGAGTGACAGGATGATGATGGATCAATACCATTCTATGTCAGCGGTCTTGGTCTCAAACCAGCCCTGTTCCCTGTCAGCCTGCACAGGGAGTTAATGTAGGAGGCATGAAAGGCCAAGAGAGATCAGCAGACAGGAAACAAGCAAGGGAAAGGGGCACAACCCTTTCGAAGACCTCCACCCTTTTACCCCTGACATTCTCCAAGCAGGCTTGGTTTAAAGATTGCTTAACCTACGGAAAAAAGTCCCAGCTATGGCCGCCGACAAAGCAACAATCATTTGAAATGATGTAGAGTGATGTGGTTTAGCACAGAGAGCTGGCATCTGTCATTGAGAAGTTTTCCTGACGCTTGACGCTGAAAATTCCCAGTGTACCACACTATTGACTGATTTCCCACATTCACAGAGTCAACATTGACAGAACCAAGATTGCTGTAGGATATACAGGCTGCAGGAATGAGAAATATACATACATAATCAAGCAAATCAACCTTTAGGTATAAGTAAACAACCCATGGTACAGGAGAGTTCAGCTAAGGAAAGTTAAACAAATCATCTTTGAACCTACTGCTCTTCGTCTATAGCATCTGGACCTTCAGAGTTGCTCTGTGATCCACCTTTATTGGTTTTACAAAAGCTACATTTTCATGGCATGGCACTAATTTGTTCAACTCATAAAGGGATTTGCTGAAACAGTAAGTTGAGTAATTAAAAGACTATTGAATTGCATTTGTGGTTGGCCAGAGTCAGCTTTATCTGAAGTCATTTGTTATTGTAGCATCACTAATGGTCTTAAATTACGGTCAAAATTAGTATAAATATATATATTTTTTTTTTTTCTTTTGGTGTGTGAAACTGGGCATTTAAACATATGTAATAGGTTAAAGAAAGACGACATTCAATTGGAGCCGTGTAACCTGATTCGGTTTTCGGAGAACGTTTGCCATGCTTGTGTGGTTTTTATAGAAGAAGGGCACCGTACAAGTCCCAGTTAGCTATAAAGCTACAGTTTGTGTTGGCTGACAGTTGAGTGTATGCATTTCCTCAGGTCTCTCACAAAAGGCACATATAATACGCACCAGTGCATGCTAACAATGACTTTTATACATTGCATGGCTAATAAACAATTATTTGTTGTTTTAAGTGTTTGAGAATTATTTAAGTATTGTCAGTTCAATTTGATAGTGTGATATGTTATATTCGTGTGACAATACAAAAGTAAATGCAATAATTTTTTAGTAAAACCTTGTTTATTTAGTTTTTAAATTAGTTATTTTATCTTTATACTCCATTCTTTTTTGCATTTACTGTATGTGAGAGAATGCTAATTTTACATTTTCTTTGATTGATTTTTAGAGAGTGTTTGTAAACTCTTGTTTTTGCCCTTTATTTATTTTTTCGCATCCCTAATGAAATCAATGAATTTGCAGTGTTCTCTGACGCAGCATAAACTCTGGTGTAGGCGCCCTAATAATCCATCCGGGCTTAGACACAGCTATATATTACCATTAATAGGTTTAATAAACCAGCAACTTAACGTTCTCCCGTCTCCTAATTAAGACAAAATGTTTCCACCCTTACCTGAGCCATTATTTATGACCAGAAGTCGACCACAGCCTGTAAAAGCATGGCAGTCAGGACAGTGACAAGAGGGCACACTTCTTATAGTTGGTAACTTTGTGTGTGTGTTGGGGAGCCCATAATTTATGATATACGTTGTGGCATGGCGCCCCATCTTTCTTCAGAGCTGGCCTCCTCTCAAACTTGGCTGTTTTATATGCTGTGGAGGGGGGCACGGGGCCAGGCGCTCTTCACCGTGGGAAAGAAGAGTGGTCATCAGGCCGCAGTGGGGTTTTTAACGGTCCATTGTTGAGGAGAGCATGAGGTGGTGAGCACTGGGGCCCAGGAGGCCCCTTCTCATTTGTAACCTGAGTTGATTTGGTCATTAAATTGGGCCCAGTTAAAACCTGGTTTGCTTATAGCAACTCTCAAACTTTTAGGGCCCTGCGTTTTTCCCCCCAACATGTGAATCATAACGGAATCCTTTAATTCAGTAATAAAACAGTGGAACTATACATTTATGGAATCTCTGAACTATATATTTAATTATACTGTGATATGGACTAGTGTTTGTGAATATGAAATTGCAAAAAGACAGTATGTATAGTCTATACAGTATGTTCTGTGTATCTGTGTGAATGAATGGGATGGTTTAAGCATATAATGACTAGTTTGGGACTAGTTCAGTCCCTCAATGTTACACTGTAAGGATAATATGTTTTCGCAAACTTTCCCTTGTTACTCCAGGCATATTATAACCTAGCCATCTCCAGAAAACTATAGTTTGACCATTTAGCTAGCTGGCATTGATGAAAAAGCCTAACATGGAAACAATTGTACTTTAGCCGAGCATGGTCAGTCTCTAGGAGAATAGAATTAAAGTCATGCATTATTTCATTCGGTTAATGTCAACTGGGTTTAAGCTCACACAAAGATAAACAATTAGCATGATAGCTTGAGTATGATAAATGCTGTGTCGCATTGTCTCACAAGTTCATTGCTATGGAAACCGTCAATAATTATAGCTGTCCGGGGAGAAACGAAGCCTTAATTAAGCGGATGATTGAAAACAAGAGACTATCTCTCCATTCCATTACAAAGCTCTTCTCTTTGAGTTAACCAAATATTTTGTTAGCAATCATGCGGGTTCTGTGATTTTTCAATGGTGGGGAGAAAGGGATTATGTATCCTCTGACTCAATGCTACTGAAAATCTCTCTATTTTCTCCAGTCATAAGAGGCTAATTTAAAACCACAATTTTCCTATACGATTTGGTTTGGCTGAAATAGACAGCTTGATGCAGCACATAATGGGAAAAATTAATTGTTCCCATATTTCACGAGTTCTTCCTCTGATACTTTAACACGTCATTCTGAGCTTGGATGAAGCGATTCTTTGCAATCCTTAGCATGACGGTTTCTCTCTGTGAGATTAGCAAAGTTACTGGAACTCTAAATAAGTTCTCAAAGCGTTTGGGAGTGGATCTGTTAAGACTTCCATGAAATTCCCGCAGACTAACCACTTTTTCATTGTTGTCAATGTTTTTCTTTTTTTTCTTAGTTGTAATGGTACCTTTTTAAGCCATGTTGGCTAAGAATGCTAATTTTCCAGTCTGTCTCAAGTATGCTAAAAGTTCAGGCTGTCAGTTATATGTAAATATTATATTTTCACTGTTTAGCTAAAAAGTAGGCTACTGTACTTAACTTATACTTTATTTAAATATGTCCAGGTCATTAAATACCATCTATCTATCTCTCTATCTGTCTGTCTAGCTATCCATCTATCACCATGCATATTTATTGTCAGAGACATGGAAAAGCCAAGCTCAAAGTGAAGAACACAATTGTGTCATGATTAAAATAGGCATAACACTCAGAAAACAGTAAGTTATTACAAGATTTTACATGTCTTTCAGCATTTGTGAAGTGATATATGTAAGTTAGTTGTTTCTATGTTGACTTTTCATAATTTCTCATGCACAAAAACACACGCACACACACACACACACACAGATAGCCGAGGTGGAGACAGATGCAGGAACAGTTGAAGTCTCAGGATCATCAGCTGTGACTGTACAGCTGTGTTTGATGTGTGGCCTTGGAAAGAAATACACACCTGCTTGCATGCCGATGGCAGTGTCTTATGAGAGACCACCTCGCTTCAGCGTTGTTCTGTATCTAATGCATGTGTTTATGAAGTGATTTAGAGAAAGACCAAAAATTAAATTATGGCAGCAGGTGTTTTGGTTGTTTAGGCTGGAGTACATATTTCTCAGCCTTCAACCAAGTATGATTACAACCACAAAATCTATTAAGATACTGTTTCCACTGTGATACTAAACGGACTGCAGCATTAAGCCACTTTAAGCATGCACAATTTATTTATCAGCAACTTTAGTAACTTTGTCATTATTTACTCTCCCTCATGTCGTTCCAAACCCATAAGACAACCCAAACCCATTTTTCAGAACACAAATTAAGGTATCTTTTATTAATTTTCTGACCCTGCATAAACAGCAATGCAACTGACACATTCAAGGCCCAAAAATATTGTAAGAACATTGTTAAAATAATCATATGACATCAGTGATTCAACTGTAATGTTTTGAAGCTACAAAATTTCCTAAAAAAAATGCAGCATTCATAAAAGACCCTTCCTATGTCACATGGACTATTTTAACGATATCCCTACTACATCTTTATGTGATTAAACTCCATAAAGCAATCATAAGTTCAGGTTTTAGCCCACAAAATCTGGCCTTTATTGTACTGGCAAAGGTTATTGAAAATAGTTTTTTTTTTTTATAAATTCTCTTCTGGTCACCAAGACTGACTTACAATATAAGTAAAAAAATAATATTGTAAAAATTATAATTTAAAGTAAGTGTTATATATTTATAATGTAATTAGGGTCATGATGAAGCTGGGTCTTTAGCAGCATTACTTCTTCAACATCTACTTCTTTATCATCATGCTCTTGGTTATCTATAACTAATATAGAACATTAGCTATCTTTTTAACCTTCTTAGTCGTTGCCTTTGTTGTTAGTGTCTTCATCTTTATTATCACCTTCATCTTCCTTTTTATATACTGTATGACATGGTCTTTTACTGTATTACTATAATTTAAAATGAATGTTTTTACCACTTATTCATCATGTGTATTTAATTGGCCACAGTCAGTCCAGTTTGATCCGTCTTTGATATTGGCTCATATGAGATGAGATCTTGTGTAGTGAATGATAATGATTTTGTCCATCATTATCACAGAACTTCAGCAATGTTTTTTATCAGCGCTGGATGTCATTCCGAGAGTTATTGAAATTTCTCACTAATTAAGTCCATTGGAGGGTTTGATCTGCTCTGAAAGTGCTTGTATCCTCCTGCGGCTCATTGATCATAGCTGTGTTTGTATAAGAAATTCACTTTGTTCTAGTCAATAACAGGGCCTGCAGACCGGCGTGGGGGATTCAGTACAGAGGAGCTATTGATCACAGACAACACTGGAGCTAATGAACTTGGCCTAATGACATGAGGGAGATCCAGCAAAGCTAGAGCAGAAAACACACGGATGACTGCGCATCTCAGTGACCTTGTGTTACTGGGCTAATGGGCCGATGGTGGGTCAATATATCCATTTTGATTAACCAGAGCAGCCCGAATGGGGAAATGGATTTGGATAACACGTATCTGGCAGAGTAATGTACAATAAATGGCCAAACATATTTTGGAAACCTCTTCTAATTATGGTGTTCGTCTAGACCTCTTAAATCCAGTCAAGATCTTAACCAGTCTGCACAAAGCTAGAACTGAGCGAGATGAACTAGAAGGTCGTGATCTCCCTAATGCTTTTGTGTCTAGATCTGAAATGTCTTATGAGAGGAACTGGTAGTCAGCACCAACTCCTTTTTTTTTTCTCATAAATGTTCACGCAGCACCCCATATTAGCAGAAAAACACATAATTGTTGACATTTTTGCAGATTTATTAAAAAAGAAAAACTGAAAAACCACATGGTTCTAAGTGCTGTGCCACTCACATATCACACGGTCCTAGGAATTCAGTATTTCTGTGACACACATATTTAACTCAGGTGCTGTCCATTTCTTCACACAGTGGCCTCCGTAATCCTTAAATGGTAGATGTTTGGGACGACCAGAACCCTGCAGAAAAACCTTCTCCAGAGTGCTCAGGACCTCAGACTGGGCCGAAGGTTTACCTTCCAACAAGACAATGACCCTAACCAGCCAGCTAAAATAACGAAGGTGTGGCTTCACAACAACTCTGTGACTGTTCTTGAATGGCCCAGCCAGAGCCCTGACTTAAACCCAATTAAGCATCTCTGGAGAGACCTAAAAATGACTGTCCACCAACGTTTACCATCCAACCTGACAGAACTGGAGCGGATCTGCAAGGAGGAATGGCAGAGGATCCCCAAATCCAGGTGTGAAAAACTTGTTGCATATTTCCCAAAAAAGACTCATGGCTGTATTCGAAAAGATTCTGAGCAAAAAGTCTGAATACTTAGGACCATCTGATATTTCAGTTTTTCTTTTTTAACAAATCTGCAAAAATGTCAACAATTCTGTTTTGCAGTCAAAACCCTGAAATAAAGATACTTTTGTCGCAAAAATGGGCTTAATTAAATATGTTTATGCTGCAAAGAAAAAAAATACTATTATTAGTATTACTAATACAAATCTAACATCAATAATTAGTCAAAACAGTGAAATCCTCTATAATCCTTTAAATATGCACCTTTTTTGAGGTACCAGGATAAAAATCACTTGCGCAATAAGAGTATGTTGGGAAATTTCCATCTGAACAGCTCACACCTTCTTGTCCTTGTTCTTTTCTTGTCTATTGAGTGATCTGTCGACCTCTTGTGCACTGTAGTACACGATGATGCAGCAAAGCATCTATCAAATGCTCAAAGGTCACCAAGCATAGATCCCTCAGGTCAGAGCTGTATTCCTCGCGGTGGTCTCCTCCCGCTTGGCAGTCTGCCCTCCTGGCTCAAAGCTTGAATATGAGGTGACATATTTTCAATAGGGACCATTGGCTTTTCCTGCACTGTTGAATATACATTAGGCTGGCACGGCCCCTGCAGAGCGGCTGAAATTCCTCGTCCCACATCGCTTGTGTCTTAAGCCATAAGAGCCAGTGTCCACTCTAGTGACAGCTTGGAAACGTGTCCTTTGGATCCTGTAGATGTACTCAGTCTAATGGTTAGAGTATCTCTGAAGACCTTATACACTATTTAGAATTCTCCACCAAATCTAATTATTGAAGGCTTCAACGTCACCACTGAAGTTGAAATGCTGTGTCCAAGATGCTTCAAAAAACCTACCTGCAAAGCTACAGTACTGTTCAGAGTTTTAGACACTTGTGTAAAAATGCTGTAAAATGAGGATGCTTTCAAAAATACTGCCATAAATAGATTTATTTTATTTTATTTCTATTACCAAAATCAGTTAAATATTTGGTATTACAGCTTTTGGCAAAACAGCTTCTGTTCTGAGGCACAGTACATAGTTTTTCTTTTATCAAAATGATGAAAATCACTAGAAATTAAAACATTAGGTGCCCTTAAATCATTCCAGGCAGACTGGATGATGATCAGATCAGATCTCTGTGTGGAGCACTGGCTGTTGTCTGACTCCTTGTGCAGACAATAATCTCACTGCATTATTAAATTACAGTAATGACCAAAATAATGTTTGGAAATGTAATCTGATATTTCCCACTGACATGCTACCGCAAAAGATAGAATTAACCCACTTAAAACAATTTTTTGTTGGTGAAAATACTAGTGGTCTAAGACTTTGTACTGCACTGTATATTTTTAAAACAACAGTTCATTGCAATTCTGCCATCATTTAGTCACTCTCGTATAGTGTTTTAAACCGTTCTTGTTAACCGTACTTGTACCAGCTTGTTATGCAGCTTAAAGTACTGCAAACATATATATTTCTTATGTCATTTTATGTACATGTAACATAGGAGTCGGAGATGTGTGGATCCATTTGCAGCATTTTATTAAAATTCAGGCAGGCAGGGTAAACAGGGGTGTCAAGAGCAAACATACAGTAGATAATCCAGAGGCATAAGTAATAATCCAGGCAGAGGTCAAGGCAGGCAGCAAACAATCACAAAACAGGGAAAACAGTCTAAGATCAAGAAACCAGAAAAACAAACACGTGAAAGGGTCGGAAATGAAACACAAGGGAATTCAAGACTTCGCAGTGAACTTGGACTACTCACAAATGTCATGGAAATAAATGCAAATCATGCTTATAAAAATCCATTTTATGATGTTGATATCTTTCTCTTTGCATTTTTTTTTATTTATTTTTAATCAATACGTACGTTCAAAATAGCATTTACTGTAATCAGTAATCCACCAGGCACTTTGCCCATCCTGGTATCTTTAGGCCGGCACTATTTTCATGTCTTCATGCATTTTATTCAAATGCAATTGCTACCATTTTCCTCCTTAGTTATCCATTATATTTACTGTAAAATGAAACCGGAGGACTTCAATATTATTAGTAAGCCTGCAGAAAGATTGTTTTAATTCATCTTGTTACAAGGATAAATCTTTTTATATACAGTATGTTGAAATTATTTAGTGTTAGGAATTTAAATTATGGCTTAAATTTCCATTTTATCTGACTTGGTCCATTCGTAGGCTCAAAGCCATTTAGTAGGAACTATTTTTCTCTGATTTGCATTTAAAGAGCTGATAAAATATAATAATCTCAGATACATTTTGGGTGTAATTATTTGTGTAAGAGGCAAGTGACCAGAAAATAAGTTGTAATAAACATATATACTATATATAAATATTTGTAGAAAACAAAAGGTGAACTTTAAAACTCATACAACGACTTTCCATGTTGACAACAACTGTCAAAATCCATAATACGAGTCTAGAAATAAACCAAAATTGAGAGGTTTTTCCACTGCCTGCCTCATTCCCCATTCCTCATACAGAAACTCTAACTGTGTGACGTGGTAAAGAAAGAGAGAGAAAGAAGGATAGGTAGATAAATAATACAGGCCTACAGGTTTGGAACCACATGAGGGTGAGTAAATAATGACAATATTTTATTTTCGACTGAACTTTTTCTTTAACAACCCAATCAGTACATGACCCCAGAGCTCTGAGGCGAGACCCAGCGAAAAATCCAATTAATGAATCCCTCACCTAATTCAGTATAAAACAAGGATCAACCGAAGAGACTGTGGGAAACTTCATTGATCAATTACTGCAGACCTGTAAAGGGGAATTCTATGAACCTCGGGAACCGTGATGATCGCCAGGGAAGCTGACAGCGGCAATAAGTGAGTAAATGAGCTTTGACCAGTCTGGTTTGTCTATAATGAATAATTATGGCAAGCCAACTCACAAAATCTTATACTTAAGCTTTTAACAGTTTTAGCACCCATCAAACAGTGTTATTAAGTTGTCCATAGAGATGTTTCTCTCAGCAAAAAAACGGCGTGTCCATATTTCTTCGTAATGACTCCCTCTGATTTCTTGTGTCAGCAGTGGCAACTCCAGTTCTGGGATTATAAGTCAAATACGCCTCCGCCTCCAAATTGATTTTCATGGAAACTACAGCACATTGACATAGGCAGACTAAAAGCTTGCAGAAATCCAATATTGCAGTCTTCAAAAGCGGTGGCCTTTGCTCAGCAGGTGATAACACAATTATGCCAAATCATCTTGATCAGAGCGGTCAGCAGGCTAACTGGGTGACCTCACCTCGTGCCGGTGGTGTCTTCGGACAAATGAGCCCCAGTGCAGTGAAGGCACTGCTGTGACCTGTGCAGGCAGCCCTGGCCGGACAGCTTCATGAAGCGTGTGAGCAGAGACCCGGGGCGGTGCCTTAATAAGGTGAGCAGCTGTGTTTATGTGCATGTGTGTGTGTGCAAGTGAATTAGTGAATGTGTGTGTGGAGATTTAGTGCTTGCAAACGCAAGGGTGTTGCATCAGGTCTCAGTTCACTGGCGGCTGGGAACCGGACAATTCACTGATTCAGCAAGTCGACTTTTAAGCTCATACATCTAGGTGTAAGTCTTAGAATTGGTCATCGTGATTTTAAGAGACAACACAGCCCCGTAAAACACTGAGATGTTCTATTTGTGGTCACATGTGGTACAGTTACATCATTGCTGGCATCAAAGTCAAGGCCGTGGTCCAAGTTATGTCATCAAAATCGCTCAACTGAAACATGCTGACTGCATACTACTGTACTTTAAGATTATGCAAGATGAAACACATGGAAAGAACAGTTCTTTTAACTACAAGAAGGAAAGAAATTGAATTAACACTTTATTTTAGGGTCTCTTTACTAGGTGCTTAGCATGCACATTACTGGAATATTTAAATAAATAAAATAAAACAAACACGGAATAATAATAAAAACATAGAATAATAATACAAATAAAATCAACAATTGAATAAAAGTACATTTAAATAAAAAAAAGAAACTGTACCCCACCAGTCCTAAAATATTATTAAATGTACATAATACATATAATAATCAACAAAAATTAAAGACTAACTGAATAATAATCAGTCAGAAACTAAACTTAAAAATACGATTCTTCTGTAATATTGATAAAAATATACTATATTATATAAATTATACACATTAAATATATATATTTGTATATTTGTGGTTTAATTATTTTTTACATTATTACTGCTGCATATTTAATAAAGAAAATATTCAGAAACTGAAATCTTTTTTTTTTGGTAAAACTTTAAATAAGCATCTTATACACACACACATACTTGCATTTGTGGTTTACGGGGACTCTTCATAGGCGTAATGGTTTTTATACTGTACAAACTGTACGTGTTATTGCCCTACACTGACCCTACACCTAAACCTACCCCTTACAGGAAACTGTGTACCGTTTTTGAAGTTCATCAAACATTGTTT